>JAAAKL020004977.1:0-20053 GCA_010016065.2 Carybdea cf. marsupialis auct. non (Linnaeus, 1758)
GGGACCGTGCCCTGTCAAAATTTACAAGAGTTTCTGCTACAAAAGGTTGTGCCAGAACACCCTACGTACTACAAAAGGCAGAGCGAAATGAATGCTGTGTTTAAAGTAGGGATTTGGAGGAGAAGAAACAGCCTTGTCCGATTTAACAAGAAGATTGAGATAAAGTGGAAAACTGATAGGGCCAGACACAAAAAAGTTTGGTGAGAATTTTTGGGTGTTCCAGGCATGACCTGCACGTATGAACGCACCATCACTGACATAGGCACCATGCAGCACTGCTGTAGTAAGCTACAAAAAATTTGATACGACACAAGAACCTTATGTGAACTGTATATCAATTTTGCTTCATTATAAGAATCCTTACCTCACATCATCTATACTGTTGAAAGATAATATGTATGATACTGATATACTTTCACCAGACCATTGTCCAACTGATTGAGTTTTACATCAAATTTAAGAGCATAAGGTAGAAGAGAATGGCACTATTGCCTGGTCCACAGCATAGACTTAACCATTCTATTTTCCATGAAGAAAAATTTCTACTAAGGGGTAACCAGCACTGAATGATGTTTTATTGGCTGCAAGACATGCTACCGGTACTTGAAAGATTCTAAACTGTAGATCTGAGTTATTTTTGTCTTTTCTATTTTATAGTGTGGGTGCAAAAACAAGTATATTGACTATACTTTGTGTCTGTCTACATTTGGTTCATATATACCGTAAAATAGACCATATATTAAATGATAGGCACTGTACATGTACTAAGGTACACAATAAAAGACAAAACGGCCAGCAAAAAATAATACGGATACTGTTTAATGGTTAGACAGAGGGTTACGCTAAACTAGCATTCACGTAAACTTTCTAATGAAAGGGACAGTTATGACACAACACTTTAAAACAAGCCGACATTGTAAACCCTAGCAATTTGAACTTGGTGAAATAATTCCAGCAATCCTAATCTAAGTAATCGTTTAGAAACACCTATCTTGTCAATTACCCATGCCCATGGCGCCATGCCTATGTCAGTCACTACTCCGTTGCTAACGGCCTTTCCTTTTAACATTGAAAATACCAAAGGTTACAAAAGAGATTGGCTAAATTCTGACATCTTATTAGGCCTTATGATCTAGCAGTAATTATATACGGTACGAATTCACAATGATAAGGAAGGCACGTATAATATAATAAGGCCCTATAACTACAATACTTACTTGGAAGAACATGCATGCAGTTGATACAACAATAAGTAAAGAAATCGAGCAACAACAATTTCCCACGTAAGAGTCTATCGAAGGTCAATGTTTCCGAGACATTAAGCCACTCTGAATCGGCCGGCAATTCTGGCAATAATGTGCTTGCGTTGTTCGTCTTTTCTAAGTACGAGACCAAAATGGTATCAAAATCGGCATCACAGCTGGACTCAAGTTCCTCAAGAAGCTTTTGGGATTCAAAGTTTACCTTTTGAAAATTCATTATTTCGATCTGTTTTTACAACTCTAGTAAATGATTTGGGGGCACAATCCTGCAATTTACTTTGCTTCTCATGCAGTAGAATGTACCACAGCAACGTCGGTCATTTTGTGGATGAGTAGGAATTTTAGAGCCTCGTTTAGAATTTCCCGCCCCTTTCCGTGTAGTTGACATGAGTGATTTCACACTATCAACTTCCTTTATCAACAAAACAATGTAAAATGTAAGTGATATAAGACTCTACTGGTTATGAACCACATCCAGGGCAATATGAGTAACTATGCCGACGCTTTGCCCCATGCCGAGGTCTTACTTGTTTCAGGACACAACCACACCATCGAGTTGAATTTTGGAATATCAGATGCAGTGTAACTTTGTCAGCTAGATAATGTTTGTGTCCACTGTACTGTACTTATCGTGTATCAAAAAAGATCTTTCCTCAGAAAAGTTCCTACCTTCATCTTATAAGAATAATGAGCTAATATGTCAACCAAAAGGAAAGTTATACCAGCTACAACTCACAGTTCTCCCACTTCGGTAACTGAAAGTAAATTTTTGGCAGATGTCTGTGCGTACTTCGTTGAAAATGGACTCGGGAAAACAAGAGCGACAGTACTTGCTAAACAGCTGGAAAGATTTGGAGGGAAAAGAGTCCCATCCTTTCCGTCAGCAGGCATTACACATGTTATCACATGTACGGGAATGAAACCAGATAAGCTAAAACGTCTTCTAAAGATTTCTAAAATCAGCAGTGACATAATAGCTGTCACAGCAGACTGGTTGAGTTCTTGCTTTGTGGAAGGAAAGAGAGTTCAACACGAGACCTTTACTGTAGAGGAACCAAGTGGTGGCAAAATGTTTAAGGAAGAAGAATTAAATATAGAGGAACAAGAAAGTAAACCTTTTTGTTGGCAGCAAGCTCAAGAATTGGTTAGTTTGTATGCTCTCCCTATTACTGACGTTGCCATTATATAGACAGAGAGAGACTCAAGAATTAAACACGAAATCCTGGACGTTCAATGTCCAATCAATGTATATATATTTATTTATTATTTCTATATTTATTTCTATATTTAAATAATATATAATATATATATATATATATTCATAAATATGTGAATAAAAATATCAGTAGATATATATGTATATACATGTTCACATGTGATTTAATTTTTTTAATGATATGCCCTTATTGTGACAGCAAATATATGGGGTAAACCGTAGTTGTAAACATTAAAAAACAAAACTCTTTTTTCTTTCAAATTAATGATAGATTAATGGTTTTCATCTCTGCCTTATGTGATCACTTATCAAATACAGTGGTACATGCTTTTACATTTTCTTCATATGTATATAAATTATAAATATATTTATGTATGTGTATCATCTGATGTGCTCTTACTTTGCTATAGTCTATGATATATTGTTACAGGATGTATACATATATATCCTTTTTGCGAATTTACAAAGGTTGTATAGAAAAGAGGCTATCTTTATATCTGTTTTAAGGCATCTTGAAGTACAAAGTGGCATTCTTGTCAATATATAAATTGGCTTATGATAAACTCTACTGCTGAACTGACATACAGTCATTAAGCAATTAAAATCTTTTATTTTATCCAACTTAAAGGAATGCTTGAATGACCATACAACAGGTGATGCTAAGGGACTATGTGATCCATTTACATCTGCGAGTCAGACACCTTTGTCAGCGAACACAAAGAAAATAACAAAGTTGGGGTTGCATGGTCTCCATGAAAAAACCGACAAATCCTATTCCAGTGACAGTTCTTATGTAACATCTGAAAGTGAGACGGAAGAAGATGACGTGGAAGAGCCTCAAGCAAAGAGACTAAAGGTTACAACTTCAGCATCACCAGCAAAGCCAGTAAGTTCTAAGTGATTGCTTAACACAATTTTAATTCACACAGTGCATTGATACATCAAATTTTCTTTTGTGCGTACGTAGGTAGTAGTAGTATAGATAATGCAGTATATCATAGAAATATACTTCTTGTATCACTTTTATACTTTAATTCGTGCTTATCTGCCCAAGCTTACATGCATTGAACTATCAGTCTAATTATGCATTCATTTATTTGTTCATCAATTGTCAGGTCAATGATAATCTACTTGCGTTGACATATATATATATTATATGTATATATGTATACAGCAAGCTAGCTTTGTTACTAGAATATAGTGTGAAATTCATGTTTTTTGGACTACCATACCATTAAAAGCCATGAAGTAGCCTTTGCATTAAGCTATAATGTAAGATTCAACTTGTACATGAAAGGTGATACTAGTTCTTATTTATGTGACTTTTTTTAGAAAGGGAATTGGGTGTGTGCAAAACCCTCATCATCAAGGGGGACAAATCACAATGAAGACATAACAGAAAAGTTGGAGGTAGGTCTGTAATATTTTGTTAAAACCTTGATGTCTTTTATATTCTCTATTGGAATTGTGCATTTCAAGCTGTTATTATAATATCCTTTTTATCATCATCCTTACTATTTTCACCTGACAAATTTTATTAGGACATTAAGATTTAGATAGTGGATACAAACATCTTAAATTTTAGTAAATATGAATATGTGAAATAGAGGGATACAAAAGAAGTATGTTAAAAGTAGTAAGTAAGCAACAAGAACAACAAAGCAAAATAAAACAAACCTAAAACAAGCAAACAAAACAAACAAAGAACCCCTCAAAGACAACCGGAAATCAATCTACCAACAAAAATGAATGGAGTGACTAAAGAAGCCCATTTTATTTATGTAAAAGCTAACAAAAGTAATAATAACTGTATCGGATATGAAAGGAGAAGAAAATGGAAAAGAACAGCAAAGGCAAAAGGAATTAAAAGGAATAGAACACTTCACCCAAAATAAAAACAAATAAATAACCTCCAATAACAACTCCACCCCCTGCTCAAAATATACTACTAACAAACAATCCTGCAAACAATCCCCACATCAACAATCAAGCAGACAACAACAGAAGAAGGAGAAGATGAAGAAAATGGCATTCAACATACGACTTAATCACAATGACCAGTAATAGTAAAAATATGATGGATCAACCATCAATGCCATGCCAATGAAAGCCTAGTGTTTATAACATTAAGACAAAGACCTTTTTGCTTGCATTTATAAGGTTATTTTGAAGACTTCTATATTTTTCCTGTCTTTAATCCTTTGAGCAGTTTATATTTGTTTCAAGGCAAACTGTAAGCTCTATGACAGAAATGCTATAATAATAATAAAAATGATAATTATGAGTAACGTATATATAGAACATGATCCATAGCAGTATGCTCACATGTGCATTTCAAATTTCATATTATTTTATTATAGTGTGTTAGTTAACATAAATTTTGTGTTTGTTGTCTCAAGTAAAATCTTGGTAGATGCAGTAGCCCTAACTAAATTCAGAAGGCAACTTCCTTCTGGCAATTTTGCATCAAAAGTGCTGTTCTAAAACAGCAGGAAAGGGGAAGGTGATGTTATTAGAGCAACTGGTATGCCACTGAAATGATGTTTTCTTTTACATTTTAACAGGTTTTACTGAAAACATACACCAACACCCAAGATAGATGGAGGGCATTTGGGTATCAGAAAGCCATTTCAGCCATCAAAAATTATCCAACAAGGCTTGCTACATACCAGGTATGTGTATATATGTGATGGGCTTGCATTCACATGGAAATGTTAGTGTTCAATTGACGGGAACCAGTGTAGTGCAGAGGTTTAAGGTTTTAAGTTGTTTTGCAATGGTTGCTCATTTGAATCCCCATTGCGACATTAGGTTAATGATCAGCAGACTTTCAATACTATCACCCTACTCAATGGCCACAGTAATGTTTGTGTAGGAAAGGTACCAGCATTTTCCTTTGACATCAGTTAATCATAGTGAAAGGAGTATATTAGAGCACATTCACTTGCATTTGTTATGTATTCACTAAGCACATTAAGCATGACATAAGGGAAATGGGGCTTTGCGCATCCAAACACAATTACAATCCACCTGGTGCGTTTCTACAGTTTTCATTTATTCCAAATTTCCTGCATATGGCTTGGGTGTACCCATTAACCATTGTGAAGAGAAGTATTCAAAGATACCCAGTGTTATTGTCATTTTCATAGTAATCTTTTTAGGCAATGTGGCCATCTAAATGTACTAAGAAGTACTATTGATAATTTTGCTATACTTACTAGTAGGAAATTATGTCTGTTTCTTTAACTTTATTTGAAGGCGAAAGTGTGACATGACCAGATCAGGTTCTAGCGAGAAAGAAAGAAGGCAGCCTATTTTAAGTGTCACAAAGCCTGTGTGAGAAGCAAGCCAGTTACTGGCTTATTCATATCTCAAGGAATCTGACAAAACCTCCTTTGCAGGTGTATTAGAGAACTAAAATCTCAGTATCACTCCATGGGTTTGGGCTATGTAGTTCAAGCAATAGTACTTGCCAGTGCCGAAACAAATGGTAGAATGAAAGGATCAAGATGCGAGATCTCACTTTTGAGAAAATTAGATAGGATGTTGCCAATGACACCAATAGAAGGATTCTTTCAAATGCAGATGGTTAATGCTCCTTCTCAAGTTAAATAAGCTATAGTAGTGATTTCTGTTTATCAGACATGTTAATCACATTGTATTTCAACTTTTTAATGGCAGGAAGTTTGCAGCTTGCCATTTGTTGGTGAGCGGTTAGCCAACAAGATATGGGAAATTATAGAGACAGGCCATTTACGAAGATTAGACCACATGGATCCTAACATTGATGCAATCAACCTATTTACTGAGGTTTGGGGTGCAGGACCTAAGACTGCAGAAACATGGGTTGCTCAGGTAAATGGACTTAATACTTTCAAATGTGACAGTACAACCCCCTTTTTAATTAAGATCTTAAACCATATTGATTACAAGATGTCTTCCAAAGTCAAATCCAAAGAGAATTTCAAAACCATGTCAAGGAGATCCTGGTAGAATAAAAAATTGTTAACAGCAATGCAACCTAGCACATTAGATTTTATTGATGCAAGGATACAACAATTCCACTGCTACCTTAATTTCCATATAATTTCACAGCCCTTTAAGTAGCAAAATTTCTTTCTCTCGTTACTTTTAAATAGTAGTAGATAGGGGCCGTAAAATTTGTGACTTTTCCCAACTTCTGTCTTAATGAAATACAAACAAAATGAAAAGAGTGTCCAGGATGTTATCGGTTCATGGTATTTCATAAATTTGCAATATACTCATTTTGAATAAAATTCAAGGATAATTGAGATACATCTTTGTTGATGTTTTTATTACAGTTGACTGAAAATGATTCAAAAACCTTGAATTTTTAGCTTAATTTATAAGTTTTCAAGAGGAAAAGTAACATTTTACAATATCAAGATCTGTATTTGATCGAGGGACTTCCCCTTGTGTAAAAGACAAAGGAATTACATAGTCTAATATCATGGCTTGTTTCCAAAATTGTTAATCACAACATTTGTGTCTGACAAAGAGTAACAACCTTTTATCAATTTATTCACAGTTGTAATGAAAATTGCGTTTTTGATCTGATGATTTTTATCTTTTCTTTTTAATAAGTTTCTAAAGTATCAATCAGAAAAGATATCTTAACAAAGAATATGTCACTGAGAAGATACTGAATGATTAACATAATCAAGTATATTCAACTTGTATTATTTACATGGGAAGGACTGTTTACAATGTTTGTTTCTACTTCTTCTTGCTGTCTAGGGTTACAGGACTCTTGATGATTTGAAGAATTGTGAGACTCTCAACTTTCAACAAAAGATAGGATTGAAGTATTATCAAGAGTTTCTTGACAGGATGCCACGTTCTGAAGTGGAGGAAATCGAGGCAGTGGTAATTCTTAAGCCAACACTCTGATCATAGTTTGTTAATATACATTTTGTAGGTGTGGTCATGGTCACTGGAACGAGTATAATAAGCACTAGCATTACCTTTAAGTTACCACCATCATCATTATCATTGTCATCATCATCAACATCATCATCATCATCCTCATTATCACAATCATCATCATAACATCATAAACGTTGCTAACTTCGTTTTCATCTGATGTCAATAATAACTCTGATGATAATTATGTCAATCAAAATCATGACAATAAAGATTATGATCTTCGTTGATTATGATCATGATAATAATTGCAAAGATAATAGCTGTGCTTCTGCTAACGACATTGATGATGATGATGATGATGATGATAATAATAGTGATGATGATGATGATGATGATAATAATAGTGATGGTGGTGATGATGATGATAATAATAATAGTGATGATGATAATGATGATAATAATAGTGATGGTGATGATGATGATGATTCTCATAATTATGATGCTGCTTAGAGACATCTTTAAAATATCTGTTTACACTATCTGCAATAGATTTATTTTAATTTAAAAAGAAATAGGAAGGCTTTCTGACGGCCTATTCTATTTAATTCCTTTCCTTTTGTTTAGGTCAGAGCTAAAGCCTTCGAGATTTCTCGCGATTTTGAAATAGTCACGTGTGGCTCATACCGACGTGGCCGGAAAACATGCGGTGATATTGATATTTTAATATCACACCCCGATGGAAAGTCGCACAAAGGAGCTCTCGCTGTTATTTTGGATGCACTTAAGAATGATGGTAATATATTTTACATTTGTAGATACGAATATGACTTAAGAAAGCCATTTTATGATTGTAAAAGCAAATTGGACTTTATTGTGATAGTCAGAAGGTAGGAATTGATGTAATTGTGAAGTTAATTGTCTGAAGGTAATGTAATGATATTTTCGGATACTATAGAGATCAAAAGAGCAATTGAGCTAGGAGGAGTTAAAGGAAAACGGCTAATGAGATGAGGAGAGAAGATATTGGAGGAAATCTGCAAGACTGGATTGACAGAAGAATGTGTGATTGATTTTAGGAAATGAAGAACTACTGTAGTCGAAATTCAGCGAACCTTTCCAAGATCATAGAGACAAAGTATAGGTATTTAGTAACCATAATATAAAAACCAGGTTTAAAGTAAAACGAATTATACTGGAATCATATTTTACTGCCTTTGTGGTGGATGGAAGCGTCTACTTACGCCGTAGACAACAGGGTGGGGTCAAGCATCATCTCGCTACAGCCGCGTGAAAACGGTGTGCGGCACCTATTTTTGTTGTAAACCAAATCACTCGTCTCTTGAATAATTCGCCCAATAGCAACATGTACTGATAACTTGTATGAAACTTTCTTCGGAGAGCACTCTTTCACATCAACACTTTCGACATTTTGCGTTAAAAGTCAACGAAAGAGTCCTTTATTTATCGAAGGAGTGGTTGTGCAGTTTCACATTAAAAATTTAAGGGACCGACGCACAAATGTTTGATCTTTATACCCTCACTATGATACAAATGTAGCAGTATAGATTTACTAAACGGTGTCTTAGTATTTCAATTCTGACAATTTTCTGCGACTGTGTGTATGGTTAAAGATGTGTACCAAAAAAATCATCTCCTAAACGCGATTTTCGCGTCTTCTTTCCCCAGTAGTTCCCTTGCCCTTACATTTCGTTAGACAAATAAGATGAACATGTCGAAACGTGTTATGGTTCGGATAGCTGACTGGTTGATTTGTACATGTTTATCTTCGTGAACAGGCAATCTGTCGTACCCTCTTTCCGCTAAGTTCCGACTCAGTTTCCGAGTAGCTTCTCTTTTGTTCATTCTAGGTTACATTACTGATGACCTCATAACAGTAGATAAAGAAGAACAAAGGAAGTACATGGGAGTATTTAAACTGAAGGGAGAAAACAGAAAGGTAACATATAAACATACAATCTGGAAAGATGCTAGAGAAATATAAGGATGTCAACAACGGGGTTCGAACCCGTGACCCACACCTTCGCAACTTGGCTCTACCAACTGTGCTTGGTAAGCCCCGCTGACAATATGTCCTCATTCGCTGGTCGTCACATTAGCTCACTATACTCTACCGGAAGACATCCATCTCTGCATAGTTTTGGAGACCAATTTCTCTGCGCAATGACGTAATCTATAGCTTTGGAAATTTATTACATTTTTTTATAGAAACGTTCACCCTACACAAGGCAGCACCTGGTACCACTTTATAGTACGAGACTCATATGAGAATGGGCTTATGTTAATCCAAACAATGTTGTAGATGAAGCAGGTATCGAGAAAAGGGGAAAAGTGGGAGATTCATAGCGGATCACATATTTAGCTAAGTGCCATTTCTGATTATTTACAAATTTGAATTAGAAATTTCTTTAAAATAGACGAAGCCCGCATACCTGTAATAGCTGCCGCGTCGTGCTTTAATCTTTAATCAAAATACTCCTAAAACAGTAATACTATACTGTACTACATCTTGTCGATACCAATCATAGAGCAACTATTCCTAATAAAAACAACAGATAGCGTTTGCAAAAGTGAATTCCGTATCTGATAAGACTTTCTTTTATATGCAGGACCATTTTATAGGTCATTGTCGTACAATTCCGTCGTCATAAAGACCGGTGATGACGGTCAGCGGATTCAAACTCCTACCTTGATAGTTGACAGATTTGTGCTGAAGCTTCGTTCATTGTGATACCTCACCTGTAGCTAATGGAAAACTAGAAAGCTTCCCCAAGGCTGATAACTTTTTATACCGTGATAAAGCAGACATGAGGCTCCCATGAGTAGCGCTTAAAAAACTCTGACAAGCGTACATTTCAGGTATAATCAAAGGGATTTTCGACATCTTTCATTTACCCATACGCACTTCAATTCCGAAGTTTTCTTTCCAATTCAAAATTCGTGTTTCACAGTAAGAAGTACCAAAAGATGAAAAGCAATGGCGTGCTTTTGTAAACCTTGAGGAGAAGGGTACAGTTGTTTTTTTAGAAACGTTTTAGATTGGATAAGACTTAGCGAGGCCAAAAGTGTGGTCGTACACGAAACACTGCGTGTAGATGGAATCTTTTCTTTGCCTTTCAGGTACTGTACCCACTCGGAAGTAAATATCCGGAATGACGTTTACAATCTGTATTGTAACACAACGCTGTAAGTGGTCTTTATGTCATCCATAGATTGAGCATTCAACGAAGGCCTTAATTTCTACTTGCCGCCGAATACACCTGTGTCTCCCTGTCATGCGGGTGCTCATGTCAGTGCTTACTTTTTTTTAATCTGTCTTCTTTGTGAGCAACAGAAAATAATATGCTCGATTTAGGAATAGTTTTACCAAGAGCTGGCTTATTTTGCTTAAATAGGCAGAGCGAAATCATAAAATTTAGCCTTTTTAGCCCAATCGTTTGGAATTCATACGACAAACCCCTTGCCTGAATAATTTTAGGCTGGCTTCTTGGATTTATAACGACCTGTTAATTTGATCTGAAGGTGGTCGATGAATAAGCCCATTTATGTTATTGCAAACAACCACTGTGCGATGACCATTGATACTAACGTTACAATTGATTAATAGATGACTAGGGTTTTAGTGTAGAACATCGGTCAATATGTAAAATTATGTTTTCTCTTCAACAGCATCGGAGGATTGATATCATCGTTGCTCCTTACAGTCAATGGCCCTGTGCATTGTTACATTTTACAGGATCAGGACACTTAAATAGATCCATGAGACACCTTGCGAAAACAAAGGTAAGGATTTTGTGCAATATTTTCAAAAGTTATTTGTGGAACTAAATTTCGTCTGAAGCTCTTTCTTGATCTTAATCTTCTTTTTTCAATTGTATCCGCATCACTGTTTTCTTTACGATGCTGTGTTTGTTACGTCACGTTAGGTTTATGATCTGTTTTAAATTCTTGCATTACTTTGCACAGTGTCACGTCACATTCTTATATGTTGCGTTACGTAATGCTGTATGTTATGTTTTATTTATGCGTGACATTATATTGTACAGTATGTTATGTTTTTATTGGTCTAGGTGTTGTTGTTTTTTATGTAGCGTGTGTTATGTTGTAAGTTGCCCTCTTTTACGTTGTTACGTTATGATTATGATACATGGACATCCTATCTTAACCACCGTTGACATCTTTCATGCTTCCCCAATTACATGCTGCTGGCTTCTCGCTCGGTGTCATACCACATAGTATAGGAGAAAGGTCCTGTTACAATTTTACTATAACATCATATGGATCCTGCATCGTAAGTATAAGGAACTCTGTGCGAAGATTACTATTTGAAGAAAACTATACTAGCGAAACGCCGCTGATTATTTGGCGGCAATAATGTAAAAATAATAAAATTGTCTATTAGGTGGAGGGAGATACGAAGGTCAAGATGCCACAACCGAAACAGCATCAAGATGGTAAAGGTGTAGTGACACACAAGATAACATATATGAGACATGAAACTTCGGAGGACTCTAGAAGGTCACTAGATATGTGTTGAAGTGAATTTGTGGAGACGTTTTTCTTTACCAAGTCTCCTTTTGGGTGCTATTGATGAAAGAAGGACAGATAGATGAATTAGTAGATTTTGGATCACATTCCCGTGAGTAATATTGTAAGACTGCAGTATTAGATATATGTATTTGGTTTCAGTCGAGTGAAATCTAAAAGCAGTTCCTAGTCGGAGGCCATCTGTTGCATTTGTATTGAACGCCATACATTGATCTTGCCCACACAAAAAGAGATAGGAGGGGGCAGGAAAGTCACCATTCCATCATTTTCAAAGATTGTGTAAGCATTGTCAATTTTATAGACGGATAAGAATACCCCGTGCGCGAGAGCGAGGCAACAAGGCACCTTCAGCCACGGTTCCCCCTACACCGTGAGCCATAGAGCCAGTTTTACGTAGTTACTTATTTCGTTCCACTCGAACCGATCCACATATATTTATATCCTTCATCACAATTCTTGATTCAAGTACTTCTTGAGGTGCTGTGTCTCTGTGTACGTTATCCATGTAGTCCATTGTACCACTTCCTCTCCTCCCATTATAGGGGAAACCACGGATAAAAGTAGTTGGAAGAGCACTAGTGCTGATGCTATAAGTACATGGTATCGAGTATATTGCCTTTTAGTAGGTACCTGGCGGAAGGTTTGGTGTCAAAGAAGTAAACGATATTCTTTATAACTACGGTTGATATTTTTGGTCGTAGAGAAATAGATATTGGGGCTCATAGGTGCAAATGTATTTTGTATAGCTTAAAGGAACTTATAGTTAACGTCTTCTCCCTTTTCTAGGGAATGTCTCTATCAGAGCATGCGCTACGTGCCAATGTTGTACGAAAGGTAGGTATTTACTGTTTGATAGTACCAATCATTACGTGTCTTTGTTATTTGTAATTTTTACTGTTGTTGCTCCTTCAGTCCAATTGTGACTGTTATTTGCTCATCGTATCAGAGTTGCAGCTACCGAGGGAGGATGGAGAGCTTCCCCCACTTATCTGTCTGACTTACTCGTTTTGCATGCAGATGGCTTTTTAATGTCTTTGAAATATGTTACTGCAAAAGGATGACGAGAATACGTTGAGTACATGAATAACAAGTGAAGAAGTGTTCAGACAGATTGACAAAGACAGCTTCCATCACAAATCGAAGAAGCTCAACTTAGGTATTTATTTACAACGGAACGGTTGCAGCACGATATTACAACAGGTGTGCTAGAAGGAAAGAGACCAGGAGGACAACGTTTTGGCATATCGTAGAGGAGTGGCGGCCCCAGCCTGAAAGAAGTGGGGAGAATTTTTCATTCATTTATGGACAATAGGATGTGCTCAAGGGTGTGGTCAACATAGTTGACATTTATCAATTTTCAGGAGAATAGGTAAGTAGTTCCCCGAAAGATTGAGCCCTCCACTTATTCCATTTCGACTCTTCAAATTTTTTATCGGATTTGAAAGAATCGACATTTTGATCTTTGAGGCAACTGCGGGGACTTGTCTCTCCTGTCGCCACGTGACGCTGCTGCTGTTGTCAAGGGCTACGTGAATACAAAGAGCAGAGTACCAGTGATGAGAACAATGAATGCTAGACAGAAACGGAAAGCCTTGACTGCAAGCGTCGTTCGATACGAGTATTAACTGATGAATTGATCAGGTTCTTATTTTATTAATGTAAACTGTCATTTAAATTTTGTGTTGTCCCCTCTTGGGAGAAGACATAGACAAAATCCTACTATGTAAATTGACAACTTTCGTATTTGTGCAACGGAAGCACTTCTTGAGGCTGAGTTATCGCATGTAATTTGGCAGTTAGTAAGTACTGCCATGGTACATGCTATTGCGAATGCGTATGAAATGCAGTACGTTTACACGGAGGTTTTCCTACTGTGTTTTCTGATTTTGCCTTATATTTTTGTGATATTGAAGTAATACTGATATGATAGTTAATGTATTTTATATCTGAAATCTGTCATCGAAAATCTCAAATACATCTGTCCTGGAATTACTGTTCTTGATGGCGATCGCAAGCGAGTTTATAGCGTGATTGACAAATAAGGCATGAAATAAGGTCGCTCTTGTGACCTGGGAAGAAACTAAGTGTAGACACAACATAACGGAGCTGATACGACAAATAAAGTTTGGGCGAAAAAGAGGCAATTAAACATAGACAAACATTTATTTCAGCTAGGAGTGTCGTAGGAGGCATAAAATGAAGCGCAGGGGCGCTATTACACTAACTGCAAAACCAGCCATGTTTGAAAGATGGCAAAAATAGGTGTTTTTTTCCCTGTGACTAATCAGGAATCTGTCATCCGCTGTGCTTGGATAACTGATGCCTGAACATTACAGCTCTTTTATTTGGCATTGCAGCTTCGTTGCTGTGCATCTCAGCACCTTAAAGTGATGCACTGACGATAAGCACCTTTCCATCTTTTGTGGTACTACAGGCTTCAAATGACAACATCTAACAGTAGGAGGCACCCTTGTATACAAGCCACCATCGATTATTATAAGCCGCATCAAAATATGTTTAAAAAGTCAATATGATTGTCGGTACAAGTTTGTAGCACATACGCAAATACCTCTGTACCTAGACTCGTTAGCAACGTGTATTGCAACATTAATTTCCCACTTTACTTACTATTTTTACTTCTTGTGTACCTGTTTGATTCTATTCTTGATATTTGGGAAGCATGTCAACCTAATTTGCTGATCATACGTAATTTTGCTCTGTCACGTGTGTTTTCTGTACCTTTTTTTCCTCTATATTTATCCGCCTTCGTCATTTTTTTGTCTTGTGTGTTTCTCTCTCTTTGATTGGCTAATTTTTATCTATTGCAGATAGTAAATAGAAGTAGTTGTATGACGCTTGCAGACGGTGTTTGTATTTCTGGGAGTTTTGGTTTGTGTTTTTTGTAAAATGTGTATGGGTTGTGGACGCCTGAAGGCTGTTGGAATTTCTCGAGTCTTCATTTCGTTTCGCATCTTAAGAACCCGTTTTAACCAAGCTTTACCGTTACTGTATTACCTTTCTTTTTTTTCAATGAAAGGGACAAGAGAAGATTTACGAGGGCACAGTAGTGCCGGTCTTCAACGAATGTGATATCTTTACACATCTTGGATTGGATTACCTGGAGCCTCATGACAGGGATTGGTAATAACATTTGATCAATTTGCTCACTGAAGAGTCGGGGAGTATTAAGTATAAACATGTGAACGGTATCAAGGCATCCAATATTATTGTATGTTGTATAAAATTTCACAAATTTATGTATTACGAACAAACACTATTGTTTATTTATGTATTCTAAACATGGTCTACTTGTATATTACGTCACGGTGAATTGATGAATTACACTAGATTTTACACATTTTTTGATGTAACAAACATATTTGTCGCTATCAGTCTCGATGTTTCGTAATGGTTTGTCTAATCGTCTTCTTTTTCTTGTACACAGTGACCAGCTATCAGTGCGGGCGATAATCAATGTGGGAATTTACAACTGCCAGGATGGGGCGCATAGGACAGGTGATGCTTTGAGACCGTGTCCGGGCGTGCTGCTGCTTTTTCTCGCAAATAGTGGCCAGCTATCTGTGCGGGCGATAATAAATGTGGAACTTTACAAGTGTTAGGATGGGGCGCATAGGACAGTTGATGCTTTGAGACCGTGTTCGAACGTGGTGCTGTACTGCAGGGCGATGCTGCAGTTTATTTAAAATTTTCCCGCTGTCGTTTTACTGCAGCTTTCCGTGGTCTGCTGTGGATCCGAAGCGTCAGATAATGTACTAAGAGATGTCATCACAAACTTAGGGGGGTGGGGGAGGAGTTGACTGTCGTAATTGCACATTGCATTACTAGCCGACAACTAAACCCCCTTAAACATAATAGAGCGTTCACGAAAAACTCCAAGTAGCTACTGATCAATCTGCTAAAGGTTTTACAGAAGCACTGTTGAATTCGCTGAGTTCATAAAACCACGAAGTTGGTTCAAACAAAGGTCTCAAGCAATCGTCATTGTATGAAAATCAAATACAGCAGGCAAGGCCGGCAAAAGGCATAAGTAGGTAGCGATAAGGCATAGGAAAAGTAGCAATAAGTAGGTATCAAGTGCAAAACAATTAGCAAAGTGATGTAAGTCTATATAGGATGTAAAGGAGAAATAGTAGCAGAGGTATTGAGGGGCTCCATTAGGGTGGTGAAGAGCTTGGGAAGCGGAGGCAGTGGTTTGAAAGAAGTAAGGATAGGCAGCAACGAAAGGCATGTGACAAATATGGGAGAGAAGCGCCATACAGCAACAGGATAAAGAGAGGCAAAGAAAGGAAAGCAGAAACAAGTTGTATTGTGATAGTTAAACCAGCAGCATGAGAGAATGTTTGGCATGAGAAGTAGTGACGGCCTCGAGATGAGTGAAACGGGGTAGAGAGGAGCAGAAGTGAGATCAATTTAAGTATTAGGTGGTTGACATTTTGGAGGGCTGAAAAGTGATAACCATCAGCAAGGTCATAGGAGCGAAGTATCAGCAAAAATGAGGTAGACAGGCAGTGAGAAAAACAAGGTATGCGCAGGTAGTTACTCAGGCTGGATTAACGCAGGAGAAAGGTACAGGAAAGAAGCTCTTCAGGTAAGTATGGGAAGAATGGAGAGGTTAGTTCGGCATGTATGAAAACCCCCAACGAAAATTTAGATCTAAGTAACTTTGTGATTGTGCCGAACTATCAATAGCGTACTGTTCAGGAAATCTAAGCATTGAAATTTTGAAAGGATAGTATGCCACCAACGGGATTTGCTGCGTGCTCTGTACCAATCTAGGTAAGTGAACTCTGCTGTTGATATATCATATTTCTCCAGCCACCACGTTTGCTTTCAATCCATCACCCCTCTGACATCGACACCCTCCTCTATGCAATTTATAGACCAGCTTCTTTGCGCCATATGTCTTTATCCTGCATGTAACGAGCGCCATCTGGCAGGTCAATCTGTCGACAGCCCATTATAATCTGTAAAATGTTTTTGCCGGTTGAAAGCTGTAGGGTGTTATCGAGTGCCGTTGGTGACATACTTTTCTATTTCCCTAGTATCTTTTCAAATTTATCAGATCTCTCAAAATAACGTTGTAATTTTGAAAAGATACTCAGACGCTACGCAGTTGGTTTCGAAAAAGTCTATAAAAAAGACTATAGTTTCGAATGTTTCAAAAAGGGGCAATATTTCCTTCTTTAAAAGATAAATTCAGAAAACTTCTCCCAAGGTTAACAACATTGGGGGCTGGGAGAAGTTTAGGATGAAGTTTCTTGGGTGAAATAGTGAGACGTTCATTCGAGACTAACGGCTAAACAATCTTTCTGATTGAAATTTATTATTGGTAAAAAAGGTAAATCATTTTAGACGCAGGAACAATGTGGTTTAGTAATTGGGGTTTTTTTCAACATTCTGATTTTGGCTCAGATTGTTTAGAGATACTGTGACATTCTGGGGTTGTTTTCTTATATTTGCTAGCGATGACGTCATGATTAACATCTACGAATTTCCACACTGATTTGGATTAAATATTTCTACATTCAAACAAATGTCTTCATGACCAAAGTGAATAAATTACTTATATTTTGCCACAGCTAAAAGTAAATGAAGCCGTATGTATTATAGAAAGTTGGACCCAAATCGTTCTTTCAAGAACGGCATCTTTCAAAAATTTATACTTTGATCACTACGAGGTTTTCAATTTTCTGCTTTAAACCATCAAGTTTTAAAATACTTTATGGCGATAAGTAAGCGGTGGCCTTTTAAGGCCGACTCGAAGCACAAAAATGTAATTTTTAATCAAGAACCATCACAGTCATGGTGAACCAAGTGAGAAACATTAATGTCACCTCAATTTTAAAAAAGGCTATTAAACAAAACTAGCTACCACCATGTGGAAAAAGTCGTGAGCACGTCCGTATCGACAAGTATTGCTAGTGAAATTTCTTTACACTTCATACTAAGATAGGAGTTGTTTGCACCATGGCCTTTCGAAAACGAAGCTGCTACGCACGAAATTTTCTTTCAATTCGAATTAAGACCGAAATGTGTTACTGCCGCCCTAAGATGTTGCGAAAACGTTATCATTGTAATTATAACTACGGAAATCTCTTCTCATTTAGAAGAAAGATAACAGTTTGAGAGAAATAAAAAAGGTCCTCATCTCAAGAGGTAACCTTTCAACCGTTACCAAAAAGCAAGAAGGACTCCTTTGTTCTTAATCAGGTCTGTAGAGAATTATGGGATAGGAGACCTTATGTTTCCAAATATGGTTATAGCATTGTTTATATGTAAGAAAAATTTGATTCATTAATTTTAGACATAAAGTAGATCACGTATCGTAAAACTGTAGGAATTGAAACTCATATCGATCTGGAACCCACTCGCGGAATGCACTCACGGAACAATTTCAAAGAACCAGCTTAGTAATCATTTTGTAAGAACTTGTAGTCGATAAACTAGAGTAAATAAAATATGCAGTCCACATAGAACAAGTGGAATTGAATTTTTATCATAATCTCAACAAGGTCAGACCTTATGTCAGAGGAAAACTATGAAAGATTTTGTTGCCACTGGCCTCTTAAGTAATCTGTAACATTAGAAATTTCCTTGTTCTTTGACTAGGCTGTGTTCCTATTAAGAATCCAACTCTCTAAACTATGATATCCTAAATTAGAAATGACCCATCCCAAGTTGAGTCTTCGGGCAAAGTTAGACTGAATCAAAGTGACGCTCATTGGTAAAACATAGACGAAGTTAATCATTTTATTTGCCAAAAACTCTTTGAGGCTTAAACACAAAATTACTGCAGTAAGTCCAAAACACGTTTCCTCTTATCATTACAAGCGTATGAGGCAACCTAAAATCTTTGTTGACATTCAGCAGTCATTGGCAATGTCGGTACAACACTGATTTTAAGTCTCACTTTGATTTGATTGCTTGAAAAGTGAGTTTGATGTAACCAGGCGCAAGGAAGTAACCTGATCCGAAACAGAAACAACCAGAGGCATGTGCTATTGTAACAGAGAAATAAGGCTTTATGTCTGTTGTAACTTAAGAGAGTGCTCAGAATTTCCACTCCCAAGGAAACATTGTGTATTATTATAATACACTTATAGTCTGAAATTTTTTCTACATAGATTTCTGTAACTTCACAATAAATGCCTTCGTTACACGAGCAGCGTGCGTAACACGTGCTCTGCCTTTCATCTGGACGTCCATTCACACTAAAGTCATTGTATAAGTTGGGATTATAAAATATTAACTGTGCGTATATGGTTACATAACAGACTCGGTTTACGATACGAACAGATGTTTCCTCGCCTGCTAGCTGCTGTAACGTATGGCTGCTTGTTTTTTGAGCTCTGTACGCAATAACATTCGGTAGATCAAGATCTCTCTTATGTAAGGATTATTCAAGATGTCCGGAATATATGTTATTTTCATAAGGAGAAGGGGGAAGGAGGTTGTAAGGACAGGATTGTTGAAAATGTCAATATCGGGATCCAGTTTCAATGTCAAGAGCAGAAGATACTGATTGTAAAATGTGACTTTGTTTCATCGCACTATTTTCCATAATAGTTTCCTGAAATTTTAAGAGGCAAGTGAGCAAGAGCTTTACGCTTTTTAAGGACTATAAGATATCTAGATAAAGTATTCACTATGCCAATCCAAACCCTTCAAATATTTTCAATCGGGGGAAATACCAGATTATGTCCAAGAAACAAAATAATGAAAAAAACTGAGAGTATTCTGAATACCAAGTATGATAGAGAGTAAATTTTATAAAAAGTATGTGACAAAACGAACATCTGAAGCTTTATGGTTGACTTGGAGTAATACCGTTGAGTATAATGCCCCTGTAACCGATCCGCAGCACAACAGAAAAAAATAATTAGCTCTCCGTCTGAAAATAATCAGAAGTTATAATCTCCGAAAATTCGAGAAGTCTACACTGTCAACCATAAAACTATAAAGCTACAAAATGAGTATACCCGATCATTGCTTATAAATGTTTTAATTACAGTATCTAGAATGTCCTAAAGTACAGAGTCCGCTTACATCATGTGAAGAAAAAGTCCTTAGTCATTATTCTAGATTTTTCAGTAGGTGGGCG
>JAAAKL020004978.1:0-20053 GCA_010016065.2 Carybdea cf. marsupialis auct. non (Linnaeus, 1758)
TGCATGTTCACGATGGGTGAACAAATTCTCTTTAAACATACAGATTAAGTGAAATCCAGATGGGTTTCACTGGTATGTTGCCATCATTTTCTTCTGAGACAATGACTTTGCAGCAATTGAAAACCCTTGAGAAATAATATTTTTTACCAAGATCAACTGAGAATATTCAGAGATAGCTCAAATCAGTTTGATCATCATTACAACTTTGTCATATTTAAAAAGGTTTTGAATGCCATGGTGGTCTTCCTGAGCCAGACATTGCACCAATAGGTTACAGAACTCAGGCAATACCAGTACACTTCAAATGCTGTGCCTCAGAGTATTATGTAACTGTAGCTGAGATATTGGTCTCATGCATTGGCAATCAGCTCTCTCAAGTACTTTGTGAAAGAGCATCACAAGTAATCAGATTTTCTGCTAAAAGGAACACAAAGCTGAGGATTATACAAGATTTTTAGGAGGGGTGCTAAATACCATTAGCTGTGTAGCTGGAAGTTGTGTAAGAATAGAGACCCCCTAGTGATAAAACTTTGTGCATGTACCCCAAAGGCTATAATGTTTTATTTAATATGTGGTGATGTACCATGCATCATAGTGGACACCCTGAAAGTGATAACATAGAAAATTGCCAAATAAAGCAAGAAAACAGTTGCTTTGCAGTCAAAAAGAATTTGTCTTTTCATTAGGCCTTTTCGGCTAACCATTTAGTTCCACAGGCACTGATTGGTCAAAACAACACCAAGCTAGCAGTCAGACTTCTGATAGGCTACTTTCAAAACACAGTTTGGTATAAGTTTTATTGATTTCTTCTTATCTCAGTTCTGACGCTTTGGTAATTGAGGAATGTCAGACATAAAAGTTTTTCAGTACTAAAATGTTTTTCTCTATTTCGTGCAGTTTAAATGTTTGGTTTGATAATCATCAGATGAGGAAAATAGAACCAATTATTGTAGGAGAAAGTTGTCTATTAAAAACCAAGACAAGATCTGGAAGGGTGCATACCTCAGTCTCAGTTTTTATAACTTGTTTGAGTTAATGCTGAGCCATTTTTTTCTTATCAGCTATGACAGCTGGTGCCTGAAAATTCTGGGTGTTCACTTCTATTTTACGTAACAGAAAACATATATACTTTATTTAATATGTTACCAGGTGTAAGTAGGCCCATGACTAGGGGGTGAGGGCACTGGGGCATTCCTCTCAATTGTTAGATTTGTAGGGGCATTGCCGCCTCAAGGATTCAGAGGGAGTATTTTTGTCAAAGTCCGATTGTTACTCGACTTCTGGTAATTGATTTTTTATTGACTCAGTATCAGATTACAGATGTACATGTCTATTAGTTCCCTCTTGCATAATAGAAGTTATTTCACAATACAGGAACTGTGCTTCTCCCCAGCTACGGGCTTGGGTGTAAGTAGAATTTTCCATTGCCGCTAATGAAACGTGTTAGCATGGGGGAGTGCAACTCATCATAGCTATAATTTAAAACTATTTATGACACAATAGCATGCATCATACGACACAATAGCATGCATCATACAACAACAATATTTTTCCTTCAACACCAACTAACTTACTTGCTAGATATATTAGCGTGTCTAAGCAAGCTGAGTGGATGTTTGCATAACTAATCCATAGTATTCATGTTGATTTTGAAGGAGTTGATGTCTCACATGTCTTTTCATTCAGAAAAGTCAAGTTGGGGACAATGTGATACTGGCATCACTGATTTCTTACCTTTGTTGCATGATTTGTAAGGAACTAGGCTATCGGTTGAGTGGATTACGTTGATTTCTTACCTGTACCTTAGCTGGGTGCCAAACTGATTTGGAACACGTTGGCTTCAGATAGTTGCCTTATGAGCCTTAAATCTGTGCCCAGTCAAATTTGCTACTACAAAAGGTTTTTCCAGTACACACTGGGTACTACAATAGGCAAAAGGCGGAACGGAGAAGAAACAGGCTTATTCGATTTAACAAGAAGATTGGGATAATGTGGAGAACCGAATATATATTCAGTCAATAATCATGAATGCATATTGTATTTGCAAGGATCAAACCCATGACCTCTAACACTGAAAATTTATACTTATCCACTGCTTCAAAGAGTGCAATAGTTAAGTAGATAATCTGTGAAGACCATCCCCAACTCTCAATGCAACTAGCAACTTAATTTCTTTTGCACCATATGGATTCATGTTGTTTGAGATACTGTTTATTCTATGTGTTACTATGTAATTGCTAATGTGACTGGCTGAGAACTTACATGTCATAATATCATTGATGAAAATATTGAATTAATGAACAATATTATGTTGCTGATATGATGATCCTGATTTCTCACCCGCTCCAGTAGCGTAATTGTTTTCACTCAACACTTCATCAGGGTCATGTCTATATCTCCTGGGTCAGGCAGAACCAGCACCATAGGTGTTCATGTACCTGGCAATGGCTAGGCTGCTAGTGTCTGCTACAATGCAGTTATATTGAGCAAATAGCAACAAATGCAAAATAGAAAACCAAGAAACCGAACCATCTGTTGATTTGTTGATTTTGTACTAAATCTCTCAAATAGCAGAGCAATAACTGCACTGTATGGTGCAATGGTGGAATTGTCCTCTTTGGTAGAAGATGGCCCTGTATTGGTCTATCTTTGCAGTAAGGAATCATTTTTCTCTGACAGATGCATACATCTTTTGATTGCTAGTATCTGCTGATGCATTGATACATAGAAATGGTAGTGATTAGGCTCTAAACCAAAGAAATAAAATGTTGCATTAATCCCGGATTTACAAATGGTTTGTCAAAATGGTTAAGTTAGCATTTTAGCTACATTAGGACCTAGCACTCATTCATTCTTGAAGAATATATATATATATATATATATATGAATATATGCAAATTTGACATATGCATATATATTATATTTATATATATGTATATATATACTTATATGGATGTATAAGACTCATTAAAGTGGACACTTTCCTTGATGTTTTGATATTATTTTACTTAAAGTTTATACATATAGGAGAATGCTGGATCTATGAGTTTGTATGTATATATTCACACATTTATATATATATACTGTGTATTTAATATTTCTCAAGTATAGGTTTTGTCATTCTTTGAAGATGTTGGAAGTGTTTGATATGAGGAAAATTATATGGCTGTGATGCTTGCAATAATACAAGATTTTAATGGAATGATTTTAATGAAAACATATATTTAAGAGTACTATTTACCATTATCTTTTGAGGTGTCCCAATTTGATTTCTTGCTAGTTTGCCTAGATCTAGGTTACAAAATGTTTTTGCATACTCTTTCAGTACACTATGTCTTGTTGATGGTAAATGCTTGTAGACTGAAGCTGTTTGCATAACAAATTCTGCATGTATATGTGGTGTTATCTTGTTTGTTACATGGATATATTTAGTGCTTGAGATATGTCTATGCTAAGTATGATTATTGAAAGTTAGTGTAGTTACAGACTTGAAACAATGGCTGTGTTTAATGCTATGATAACAAGGACATTACCTAGTTATAAATGCTGCTAATGAGGAAACAAACCAAAGTTTAGTGGAAGACTTAACTAGCATAATAATGTGTAATTGGTAATTGTTGGTGCCAGCAGGAAGGTCTACAGTATTTGGCATAGAAGTGCATATGCAGCTGTAACAGTGAGTTGTCTTTAGGTAAAAGGAAAAACTATTTTCAAGTAAGAGCCACTTACCTCGCAATAAATGTGCCACTACCAAGTAGGGTATAGTACGATATTTGCTAGTGGATGATGGAAGAGGAATAATCTTGTAGATATTTAATTGAATTGGCCTTTGTGAGTTGCAGTGTCTCTTACATTTCAAGTCAGCCATTCAAGGAAACTCTTCATAGAGACCCTTCAGTTTTCTAATTTAAAAATAGAATAGACTAGTTGTTTGGAAAACAAAGGTTTAAATCTTGCTTTTATGTAAAGTTGGTAGGTACCTCTTCTTGTACTGTGAAAGGAAGTCAGTTGAATAGAGAACATATAGGGTCATGTGAGGGAGACTTCCTTTTCTTTGATGTGACCTGTTAAGATTTCTAGAGGAAGCTGTATTCTCATTTAGTGCCCTTTCTCTAGGATCCCCTGTTTTTCTTCTTTGCTATTTTCTAAAGCCAAGGGATGCAAAATGCGGCCAGAGTTTATGTTGCTTGGTTTTTGGTCTTCAGAATACTTCTCAAACATGCTTAAAATCTGCAATTTTTTCTCATATCAGTTTGTTATTGTTGGTAAACACATATGATCCATCCTGGTTGTGAAAGTTTCACACCAGAACTTCAGCTGCGTTGACCAGTAGCATGGCAAGGGCAATTCGCCAGATAAAGGTAAGGTTGAAGTTGCTGATTTGTGTGAAACAGTTGGCTTGCAGTATTAGATCCTTGTATAAGTAGTTACAAATTAATCTTGCCAAACCAAAAGAAATTACTAAGTTGTTAGCACTGTGCTGTATAAACTAGCTCTTAAGATGATTTTGAGTGAGCTTGATAGCTGTAGACGTGTACACCTATATGTTACGTCTGAAGCATTGTCTCAGTGTTTATGAGGTATTGTGGATGTTGTCTTATGTTCCCATGCATGAAGGCTGGAGTACAGATGACTTTGTTGCATGTGAATATGCTAGCCTCATATGTTTCATATGTGGGTCTAGTGAGAGGGCCAACTTCCAGAGCCATTTGACCATTATTTTTAGTTTTCAAGTTTATATTTACTTTCAGTGTTGCCACAACTGCAGTTTCATTTCATTTTGTTTCATTTGTATCCCATAGAGAATCTAGACAAGTGAGAATGATTATGCTATCTGGCACCAAACATATTTGTGGCAGTTGTTTTCTTGTATGAATTATCACATAAGCAGTTTTGGTGTATAATTAGGTTATTGTACATATCCAAGGATATTGTTATGGCCCATTTGTAGTTTTTCCCATCTAGAATAAGTTATTACTGAACTTCTGAAAGGACATGAAGTTTTATATTTTGCTGCAAGATATATGTATACCTTGTAATAGGATATAATCTTCACAAAAATGATGATTTTTGTCTCTATGGGATAATGGTGTTAAGTATCTAAATTTCAGAATGCATCAAAGTATATATGCAATAGTCATAGGTTCACAGGCCAATGAGATGAAGTGGCCCATGGTTTAAAGAGAATGGTTTACATTAATTGTATAATTAACTACAAAATGGCTTTTTCACAAGGTATTGTACTTAAGTAGTGAAAAATAGACTCCCATATATTTGATCATGAGCCTCTGTACAAGTTGTATGTTGGATTATTGACACCTGACACTAACTCTCGTTCTAAGGACACTCTTACTAATACCAGTTAAGCTACAATTTGTACTTACCAAATATTACAATCTAGGTTTTTGGCTGGAACCATTGTTTTGTTTTTGGTGTCTTCAGTGACCATTCTCACCACACACTATGTTTTGTGGAACAAAGTGAGGTTTTCATCCAGCCCATGTTAGGCTCAGACTTGCTCTTAGTCCCTAGTTAATATAAACACCTGCTTTAATAGTGACACCTCAATATGTAATCAGATGGCATAATAAACATATTATTTCACATTTAATCTACATTATATGGCCAATAAGATTGGTTTAAAAGTTTTACATTTGAGGTATTGAATCAGGCCATTCATGCTGTGCATTTACAGATTTCTGCCCTCAATTTTGCCGTGATATTTTCAAAATTGACTTCATCCTGTCCTTCTTATATTTTATTGGTCAGGGACTAAGTACATAATTGTCAAGTATTAGTTGAATCAAATACAATTTAAAGTGATGATACAAACCATTATATTATTAACATTTGTTTTAATACTGTTTGTAAGATAAATTGCTGTATTCTTGCCGGGCCTATTGTTCTTTTTTGCACCCAGTCATTCTATACTGTCATGATATCTTTATTGTGGCAATTTTATTCTCCTTTATTCTTTCATCATGCTCAAGTATACGCAACTCTAGTTGATATACCATACCACACCATGCTGTATCTGACTGTACTGTACCATATCATGCAAAAGTATAACACATACAACTGTTTTAAGTATGGAAAATAGTAATATGTTAAATACATTATATGACACTGTATGTAACTATACTATGCCATAAAGCAATATTATATATCATGCACTATCAATGTACACTAGATTAGACTGTACAATACACTATCATACTACAGCATATCTAATTATCCTGAACTATACAAATCTACACCGTAGTCTAGACTGTATTATATATACCATGATACACCATATTATACCGCACTGTACAGTAATCTGCTGTACTAAATGTGAATACATTTTACTACTATGCAACACAATACCATAAAATATTGTATACTATACTAGACTAGACTAGATTATACTATGCTATGCTATACTATATTTTGCTGTACTGTAGTATACTGTACTGTACTGCACTGTACTATGCTATATTGTGCTGTACTGTAGTATACGGTACTATGCTATATTGTGCTGTACTGTAGTATGCTGTACTGTACTATACTGTGTTGTACTGTGCTGTACTATACTTTACTGTGCTACACTATACTACACTATACTACACTATACTACACTATACTGTACTATACTGTACTGTACTATGCTGTACTATACTATACTATACTATGCTATACTTTACTGTACTGTACTATACTACACTGTACTGTACTATATTGTACTGTACTATGCTGTACTGTACTACACTGTACTATGCTATACTGCACTATACTATGCTGCACTATATTTTACTAAACTATACTATACTTTATTTTACTGTACTATACTTTACTTTACTGTACTGTACTGTACTATATTATATTGCACTATACTATACTGCACTACACTGTACTATACTATACTATACTATCCTATACTATACTATACTATACTGTACTTTACTGTACCGTACTATACTGTACTGTACAGTGTACTATATTATATCATACTGAGCTATAGCCAGTATTCCTTATGATATTGCATTATATTCCACTAAATTTGATTCATGTATAATCATACATAATTAGTGAAACAGTGAACAGTCATCACTGGAAGATTTGGGAATTTAATCTATAGACATAAGAAATAAATATAAGTCATTTTTGAAGCAAGACACTAGAAGTAGGCCATTTATAGTACAAAAATAATCCACTGTGTTAAGGACACTCTTAATGATGACAATAATTATTATTCAACAGAGGTATAGCAAGAGGTGTTGTTTTATCTCCATAAATAAACCCCATATGAGATTGTTGAAAGTTTGCTTGTTCAAACTATGTATGTGAAAGCTGTGGTGTGAGTTTTGTAAGCCCATCTCCAGATTCAGTTGCAAAATACCACTAGAATGAATAAACAGTCTCCCCATTTGCATTTTATGTTTGATCCTTGAAGGGGCTCTTTGTACAGAGCATAGGTGTGTCAGCTTAGATTTATGATTAATTCAGATGTAACTGCTGTTGTGGTTTTCTGTTCAAGGCCCCTTCCTACTTGTTTACTGCCACTGTTATTTTGAGGATTGATAGAAAGTCAACTGAAAACAAATTGTGTGATAATGACTAGTACCTATTGTATTTTATTCCCTCATAGTATTGCTTTTTTAATATGCACTGAATTGTATGTAATATCAGCTTCAGATCTTTATTTACACATAATTGACTTAGAGCAAGGCTTTTAATCAAATCAGCTAGTCATATGAGCTTTCTTTTGTCTAAGAGAGGATAATTTTGGTTGCTTGGCAACAAGTTGCAGGTGGTTTTGTGGTTTGCACCTGTCACTTGAGATGAAATCAAGAAAGCTGGCCAGAAGGCTTTATGACTAGAAGGCTTTTGAAAAGTATTCCTGGGTTATGATTTCCTTCACCAGGAAGAGGCATAAAATATCTTGTTCTGTTGGGCATTTTAATTTAGAATAAGGACTCAGGGGTACTTTACCTGGATGTTTTTGTTGAGTTTCTGGTGTATTATTAAGTATTAGCAGCTTGGTAGTTGGTTTTTCCAGTGATTAATTTTTAATGACTCCCCCTTATGACAGTGTTGAGCAAATGGAGGCATAGTCCTTTTTTCTATTGGCTTCTATTTCGCTTCAAGAGAATATAGTGTTTTTGTATGCTGGACTTGTCAAAACAATTTCCCATTTTTTCATAGCTAATTTCATATGATTCCAGCCCATATTTTTGATTGTCAATTGTCAATACTTTGGCAGCAAGTTTTAACTACTTGCTAGTGATTGGTTGAAGATCTTGGGATTTGAAGAATACAACAAAGAAGACAGATACTATATTTGTATTGTTTGGCTACCTCATTTACATTGCAGCCATTAGGATATTATTCCAGTACACTGATTAGAAGTGGCACCAGAATCTTATTACAAGATTTGATAACAAATTCTTTGGTCACTTCCTCTATATCCTTGGAGCCAAGGATTTTGCCAGAGATAACCAATTGTATTTAATGTTGATAAGTAATGGAGGAAATGTGTGTTTGGTCAGCTATGATTTTTACTCCCCCAAACATTAGTTTTCCTGAAAGATTTGTAAAAATTCTGCATATTGTAAACAGAAAAAAAGGAATAATTGTTGAAATCTAATAATATGCAGAGTGAGTTTTAAGAAGGGCAACACACAGTTGGTAGCTGATTATTAATGAGTAAAATCTTTTCTTGTGTGAAACCTTCTTATGCCACTATGTATATCATCTTTGTAGCCCATATGCTTCATGTTTTGTTGAAATAGGAGCAAGTTTAGTTAGGTGGAAACAAATCAAGGCACAATTGTAGTCAGTCGACAGGTACTTTCCTTTCTTGTGTAACCACAAGTAAATTTTAAAGAGAAACATGGTTAAGACTGTTGATCAATAGTTTTCTACACAAGAAAGTTTGGATGTGGTGATCTTGTGTATTGGTACATTTTGGAGACTGTATCGGGTGTTTGATCTTGGGACCAGAAATTTGATTTAGCCCACAAACATTGGTCATATCCAAGTGAGGCCACAATGTATATGTATTCATATTCGGTAAGTTTGATTTATGTTGCCTGAGTTGTTTGTCATGTACCATTCATACCAGTGAATAGGTTTGTTTAAAGCTAAGATATTCTTTGATTCAGGACTTGTGTTTGAAGCGGCAGACCCTCCTGAATTCAGAAACTTGTACCTTTTAAAAAATTAATTAGAAAATTCAGAAGTCTATTCAGCAATGTTGGGTTATTCAGACATGTTGCTGATTTGGTTCTAGTAAGCAGCTTTAGTGTACTAAGTATGGAAACATATTGCTGTTAAAGTGCAAATCTAACAGTTTGATAGGCTTGGGAAGTTATAATTTCACAGTGTATTTTCATTCATAGTTGGTCAAGACAGAGATTAAACGATTTCCTTGGGCCAGATATAGATATTCATAGTAAACTGTTTCTCCCAGGAATCAATTTAAGCAATATGTTTGGAGTTTTTAGCCATTGGCAAGAAGGATTGAGTTTCAGTTATACAATATGGTCAGTTGTAGTTTACTCTGCTGAAACAGACTTGTGTTTTGGGATCAGTTGAACAAGTGAAGGTTCTAGAATATCAGTATCATCATGAATCTTTGAGAACACGTTAGAACAACCATATTGGGTTTACACATCTTGAGCAAGGTTGAGCATGGTGTTGTTTAATTCTGGGAGAGGTTGCTGTCATTCAGTACCAGTCATTTGGAAAGTTACAGTGTTTTGAAAGTATATAAGAACAGCCAACTGTGCAGTGAATGTGATTTTATATTCTGTAAGGATTATAAAAGAAGGTTTTTACAAACTGTTGCTGTACATGGTTAAATTGTCTGCTGTGTGTTTTATGCATTGATCATTCTCAAACCAAGTCAAAGTTGTTAACTTGAAATATGCAGTTGAGAAGTTTACATTGTTATGGGATTTTATTTTGGACTATGTGATCAGTTGTTGTTTACCATAATAAGATGGACAAGACTTTTTAATATGTTGACTTACTGTGACCCATGAAATAATGGAAAAGTCTGGCCATAATATGATCATGGATAAGGAGTCTGATTTAAGGAAAATGGTTTTAGATTCACAAAGAACTGGCACCATTGGATTTGAAAACTTGGCTTACAGGAGTGATAGTTTAGATTTAGAAGACCCAGAAAAAGATGGTGAAGATGTTTTACTGAACAATGGTGACTTGAGTTTAGCAGATGTTGTTCTCTTTAATGATGGGCCTGTGGATTTCAAAGAACACACAGTAGAAGGTGAAATTGATGATGAGATAGTCATCAAAGATGATGGTAAAGTGGGAAAAGATTTAGAAACATCATATGTGAATCAGTTTGAGGTTGACAGCTTATCAGGCACAGAAAACTTTGATGATGGAGGCACAGAAAACTTTGATGGTGGAGGCACAGAAAACTTTGATGATGGAGGCACACACAGACATGATACTTTAGTAGCTGATGAAATAGTTCTTGGAGGCTTTAGTACTACTGAACCAGAAGAAACCTGTATTAACATATTAGATAATAGTCAAGCCACCATTACACAACCAAGTGAAGAAAGTGACTTAGTTTCAACGTCTGACACATTCTCAAAATCCTCCATTTATATTGTATCTGATGAAGATGATGACCAAGGTCACAAAATGGATGGCCCAGTACTGCTTTCACAGTATCAGAATGGTGCTCTGTATACATCCTCTACTGATATATTAGAGGAGACAAAGCTATTCAACTTATGTGATGAATCTTTGCTTGAAGAAAGACCAATGATAACAGTGATTGAATTGGCTGATGTTGCTTCTAAATTAGATATAAATTCCTGTGATCTGGAAGACATTCTTGCAGATAGTTTTGACATCTTTTTGCAAAAAGGTGATACATTAAATGTTGGACGTCTGACACCATCTTTAATATATTGGGCTGATGATGATTCAAGTATTATTGCTAGTGATACTGAAGATGTGGATGATACTGAAGACCTTTTTGAATCACTATTTGCTGCAACCATAGTACGTATGGCAAGTAATTTTCACATGTTTAATTATTGTTATAGCACTTAACATTTATGACAAAAAAATCCCTCTTGTGTCCTTTGTCTTTGATATTTTATTGTAAGTAAAGTTGATCTGTGGGGGTCTAATGTGGCACCAATTAAAGCATGCTACTTTTTAATTGTTTGAATCATAACATAGATCTTGCATTTTCTTGCTTGACTGGCCTTTATTTGTCACATTTTAAAATTCTCTACTGCCATGAGCATTATATTCAGGTGATTCAAATTGTATTACCACTAAAGACATCATGGCTAATGTTTATTAGAAGAGAATATATTGACGTTTATCTTTGTACTAAATCTAAACATTTAGGGTTTGTAATTATTTACATGGTCACTACAGCTTTCAGTTTTAGTTTCTGTATTCTCTCATGCAGATAAACAAGATGTCACTCAAACAATACCCTTGTGTAGATTTCAGCACTATAGTTGAATGAAATGAATCTTTTAGTACCTTAAAAATCATAATAGTATCATGTCAAGATTTCGGTAATATTTGCCTTTAGAGCTTTTCATTGACCATTGCCTTTCTAGATTCAATGTTCTTTTGTTGTGTTTTTCAGCAGGCAGAAGTAGGATGTATGGTAGTTTCCATGTTGTGTGCATACATAAATAGTATGCTAGACTTTGTTGCATCATATGACCAAATGTTTGATGATGGTGTCAGGGCATTTTAGTTGTATAGATATTACATACATATGAATATATACATATATATATATATATATATGTAGAAATATGCAAATAATTATTGATATAAGTATAAATATGCTAGTGGTATTTTTGATACTTATCATCATTTTAATAAGCATGATAAAAAATGAGCTGATTATAATATTATTGAAAATTGCCAATAGTATAAAAACTCATCTGACAGGGACAGGCACTTGCAGAACATAAAATTGAGATTGGCGAAAGTGTGTGAAATACATTTGTACACGCAGCTAATGGAATAAAAATAAGAGGAGATGCACTGATCATGCTAGCAGATTTGAAACCACCCATATTACTTAGAGGAGGCACTTCAAGCACAAAACTGCATCAAGTGTTTTAAAGATACTGGCCTGTAGAATTCCATGTAGATTAATATGATTGATTTTATTTTAGTTAAGGTCTAACATGGTAGTTCTTAATGTATTAAAATGTATACCCACAAAATTTTTTTCCAATTCAGAGGAGGGGAAATTCCCTTTGCTTTAATTCATGTGGTAGGATCAATTACCTTTTTCTGCTGCTCATAGAGACAATTTTAATTTGCGTAAAATTTTGATTACACACATTTTCAAATGCACAATAATGTTCCAATTATACAGTATCTGATTTGTATTTAGGTGCTTCCTTCCTTTCTTGAATATATCAACTTTGTACTGCCCAATATTGCAAAATAATATAATTTCTTTAACAATATAGTTTCTCACAGGAGGAGAAGAGTATTTATAACATGATATATTCTGTATAGCCATAACCAAAAATTTCTGATTCTATGACGTTTGGAGACTTTGAAGTGGCAACAAGTCAGCAAATTTTATGAGGAATAGGATAGGGGTAATTTGGTCCTCATGGTTGGATATTCAAAATATCTGCCAAGATAGCAACTATTGGATAATAGCTATCATGTGGCCAGACAGTCAATCTGGTGCACCCCAGAAAGGAGCATGTTTGTTGTGAAGTTACATTTGCTGTAGTGGAAAGCTGAATTTGGAATTTGATAGATTGTGAATGTTAACTAATAATCATTATATGGCCAGATAGTCAATCTGGTGCACCCATAGATGGAGCAAAGTTGTAAAGTACATTTGTTGTGCTGGAAAGCTGAATTTGGACCGTTATAAATTGTTGCTGAATTGTTTAACAGTTTGGTAGTACCACTTCTGTTTTTATTTTGCATTGTTTGTAAAAATGCATTATAAATATATACCAACAAGTTCTAGTGACATTAAACCTTGTACCAATAAGTGGTGGTAGAATACAACAGCATCCGTTGTTGCCACAAATTACAAAATTGTATATGTTAGCCATATGGAGCCACAATTTTTATTTTCCTATCAGCTTAATCAGTGCTATTTCCATGTATAAATACTCACTCAGACACTGTAGCAATCATGGAATACATAGTAACTCAATAAACATGAATGCATATGGTGCAACTTCAGCCTATTGGATAAGAGAATCTTGCTAGGAAATTATTCATAAGTAAATCTTTCTTAAGGAGAGCTCTTGTATGATTTACACATATTTTTGCTGATTTTTTAAAATTTATTTTATGTTAAAACATGGTTGACTTAAGCTATTTGATGGCAGAAATCATAGCATCATGTGTTTGTAAAATGCAGATGGTGTTTCATGAACATTGAGCAATTTTCAGCTTCTTAGACCCATCATAGCCCGGAGCATTGCTAGTTGCCACAACACCTCTGCTCTTTCGTCAGTTTACTCCAGTACTTGGATCCATGAAGTGCACCCTATATATTGCCTGAGCTGGAAAGCCTTGGAATGATTTTATATGAAGGTTTGCTTTCCTAACAAGAATTCATAGGTAGTAGAAGGAGTAGAAAAGGCCAAGCATTAGATTGGTTTAATAATTCTGAATAGTCAAAAATGCACTTTGTCGAATTTCAGAACAATAATAGTTAAATACCTAAGCTATGATTTGAAGTTGAAGCTCGCAGGATATAACATTTTTATTGGTGTAATTTTTCTGTGTCCCATAGCATTTATAGCTTTATGTTAATAAAGCAGGATGAACTGTATTATTTGAACTATTTATCTCAATGCCTCCTTTTGCATAATTGTTAACATATAGTGTCACGACATGGCATGTATTTATTTCACCTATTTCCAGTCCCTTGTAACTCGAAAGTGTTGCTCCTACATGATGATATGCTTGTTTCCATTTCTGAAAATCAGACCATAAAGGAAGGTTAATCACCACATGAAAAAACCAGTTTTGATAGATAGGAGAAAGATATTTATCCAATAGCTACAACTTACATTGAGATGTTATGTTGTGCTTCAAATAGAATGTACTTTATTGAGTTTTTTTGAGGAATGTTCAAGAAGACCAGAGATGTTTCTTGCTATAAGCACCCCAATAATTTTTACAAACATAATCCTCTGACATGGCCTCAACATCGAGCTATTCCACATGAGATCTTTATTAGCTTCAGGTGTAGTCCAGTTCCACCATTTGATGAGAACTTAGATTTCCATCCTTCGGATACAATGTGTGTATCACATCAGTATTTGAAAAGGCCATGTTGTACTTAACTAGATGAATACATTTTGACAATAAATAAGATTTATTTTATTATGAATATGATGTTTCTGCTGTGTAAAAAGTACATATATACATGAACAGGTACACAAAGATACACACACATGTGTATATTTGTATGTATGTATATCAAAAGAGAGATACATTAAAAATGAAATATGAAAATTTGCTACTCCAAGTTTCATGTATTGATGATTGTCAAATTTACAAGTCAAATTACACTGCTGTTATGTGTGAAAGAATAACTTTTAAACTGAAGATCAGAGTTGGTCCTGAAATGCCATCATGTAAATTGTTGCACTGTTGGTAACTTTGTTGGTATAACTTAACTATGTGCAATATAATGTGACTTGTAGATTTGCCTGATGATCATGAATACATGAAACTCGGAGTAGCAGATTTCATATTTCATCTGTTAGTGTCTTCATAAATCTCTGCATTTATGCATTAGACACTCCTATATATTCAGACAATCATCCTGAGTATGGTTGCACACACACACACACACACACACACACACACACACAACCACATACACACACATACACACACACACACATACACACACATACATACACATACACATACACATACACACACACACACACACACAAACAAGTACTCAGGCAGACACACAAGCAGCCATGAACTACAGTATAGAACTCATTAAACATGAAGTGCTTGAGGTGCTGGCCCAGTTCGACCAAGGATCTCCACTCTGAAAACGAAGACTTTACCATTGCACTATATAGTGCAATAGTAAAGTCGACAATCCGGATAGTGGATCCCAAATTCTCACCACCACCAGCAACCTTATTTTTGTTTCGCTGTTGCCTTCATCAGTGCCATTTCATTGATATAAGTACTCAGGCAGACACACAAGCAGTCATGAACTACATAGTATAGAGCTCATGAAGTGCTTAAGGCACTTATATATATTATATCATAGAGCCAGTCTTCTCCTATGGGTATAAGTGATGTATAAGACTCATTAAAATACACAGTTTCCAAGACATTTCAATTTTATCTTTTTCAAAACACTTGCCTTTATGTTTATAGTACACACCTATGTAGCTGCTTCCTTTTGAATTATCATTGCAGCATGTTTTTATTGAGATAACTGCATCTGATGCTATTGTTGGTCACAAATTGATTTGTATACTTTTGACTTTCTTCTTGATATCATAATTTTTTTGTGGTTTGCCATTTACATTGACCATGCATGTAGTACTTGCTAATGGAAATGCTTAGGGTAAAGAGAAAATAGCTACTTGGGAAAACTTTACATTTAGAAAGGAAACAGCACTGAGTTTATTCTCTCTATGCATCACTAAGGAGGAATTGCTGATTGGATACAATCTATCTGGAAAATATTAACATGTATATAAAATTCAAATTCTGATGAGCCTGAAAGATTTACGAGATCAAAATTTGTTATTTAAGTAGTGTAGTATTTTCCCATACTTTATCCTGGGTGCTGCCGTGGCCTAGTGGTTAAGGAATCAGACTCACATGCCAGAGGTTGTGGGTTTGAATCCCGACAAACCCAATATAAAGACTATCAATTAAGGAAGGCAACAGGAGACCACCCCTGTAAATGTGCGTTCTCCCCAGGACATTACTCACTGTGGCTGAGCAATAGGTTATGCACGAAGTTGAGTATGCTACTAACAAAAAGTATATCCTTGCACATTCGATTCTGGGCTGCAACAGTAAGACATACTGTATTAAAGCATGCAACTAATAATGTGAAACAAGTAATGACATACATTCATGGCATACATTCTAAACCGTATAATGACATACAAGTTTGATTGATAGATTTTGCCATGGTGACAATGTTTCATTTTGATAGATAGGTGTTTTACTAAATTATGACGTTGATATTGGGGTTGTTTCCTTTATGAGAATTGGGGCATTGTATTGTTTTTTCAGCAAAACAGGCGCTAACGTGATCTTTGTGTCTTAGAGTAGCATTTTTAAAGATGAAGGCTGGAACTAGAATTTATGGGTATGCCTTTCGATAGCCATATTTTAAGCCTAAAAGCTGTCATTGTGCTAGTCTTTTATATTCTTGCATTAACTTGATTAAATCATTCAGATGAGTATTTGATTAAATGACTTAGTTGTGATTAGAAGACTCAAAGTAGTCTTGTTATCAAATCAATTATCATTGGAAATATCTTCCAGAAAGTTTGTGTCATAGAATTTTCTTAACTGGTTAGATAAATAATAAAATTCGAATCAAGGAGGTATAAATGCTACAGGGCCCTCTATCACAACCAGTAATATTTCACTTTCCAGTCATCGTAATTGTAAGAAACTTTGTCAAGTCAATTTTCCAGAGCATATCAATTTTTTGGAAGGAAGTCAAAGATTTGAAGGCAGAAAGGACATGGCTGGCTACTACCTTGTTCACCATAATGTATAGGTTTGGCCTTTAGGCCAAGAGAGATGGAATATTCATTTTCAAAAGGAACAAGATATTTTTTACACTATGTTTCTTTAAGAATTTGAAGGGTGTGGGATGAAGAACTATTACGTTTGTAGTGAGATAAGTCGATTTCACAGCTTTAGGGCAGTGTCCTCTTTATTGCACCAATTTGATTTTGGCTGGCAGGGTATAGTCGGTTTTTCGAACAGAGTATGGGTGAATATTGTATATTCAATAGTAAAATTGGTTTAAGAGTGGCTGTCGGTTTACTCTAGGATAGTGTAAATTTTTCCCTGGATTTATCAGTGATACCCCCTTTCAAAGCGTTTACATCTTGTGTATTGTGCAGTGGAAACACTTTGCTTTACATAAGTGGGAAGAGTGCAAACAGTTGGCAGCTGGCAAAATGGTCATAGAAAATATTGGTAGGAACTAATGAGATTTTTACACCTTATATAGGAAGTAATTTTGCTCCCCTCCCCCTACACCACCCATAATTTATATAAGTGAGGTAGTGCACTTGTACGGTATACCATATGCACCAAAAGTGAACTGTTTGGGTGCGTCATTGTGGAAAGGGAGTGTAGCTGAGGGGAGTGCAAGTGTTGATTTGATCGAGGATCTTTAGCTAGAAGATGTTTGCTTCCCATGATGTAGCCGCTTTTAACAACGTGTTTTGTAAGATTTGTTCAGTGAAGAAAGTAAATTGTTATCGATAGTTTTACATATCGTTTATCATGATTGTCATTTTTTGGTGGAGAACATGTTAACTGCAATATCATTCGCATGGGAAATGGATTGGCTTGGTTTCATGTCAGAATTCACCATTTTGTGATGTTTCATAGCCACGGAGTAATTAACTCTGTATTATGTATTGGTATTCTTCATTTATTTTAAGAAAGTGCGAGTCTTTTTGTTAAGGAAGCACATTTTTAACACTTCAGTACAATGGCGAGTTGAACCATTACCCACCTAGCGTCGAGGTTATTGATGTGTGCCTGACCATACTATACCCCAGATATGCCGATTGCCATACCCTTTTGTGCGGCATTGCCACATCCTTGTATTTTGTATGGATTTGTTTGTTTGGTCATATTCATGTCAAGCCTTCAACATCACGTTTCACATAACGTATGCGTGGGTGTAGGACAGGTTGTTTCTCTGTTGTCTTTAAAAATTGTTTTGCATTGTCAACGAAAGGATCAATTGCTGATACTAGCGTCAGAGTATCCACTAGTGATGCGCAAAATAGCGTTGAAAGTATCAGGAGATGTTTACCAGAGCATTCCTACGTCGTGAATGGAGTATCTGAGAACGTCCATGATTCTATGAAACCGTATTGATGGCTAAGCAGACGAAACGGGTTTTCATTCCGATAAGAACGCTTACCGTATTTAAACGAGAGATCACATATACTTACTGAAACATACGAACTGAAAGTTTTTGTTAATGCGCCAAAGAATATGGCCATTTAGCATTTTTGGCCATGTTTAAGTGACGATAAATCGTTAATTACAACAATAGCATATCTGTGGTTCCAGTTTTCCATGACTTTCATTGTGTTACAAACTAGATGGTTACCAAGTTTATTTAACAGGCCGAAGAGGATGTTAAATATCGTGTTTACTTTGTGATGAGTGCGAGTGAGAACGAAGTACTTGTAAAACGACCGCTTGTAAGCGAAGGCTGGTCGATGTGTTTTTGTTTAAATCTTATCGTCACTGATGAGTCACATTTGACCCAGCTGCTACGGCTTATCAATATAATACGTTCATGTACACTGAAGTGTATGCAGTTTGTATATAACCTTTATTCGTACTCGGAAACATACGTATACTACATCGAGATTATTACCAGGTAGTGAATACAAGTTTCTGAGACAATTGTTAACTGTCTGTTGATGCATTTGACAGTATTCGAAGCGATAGAAAAGCTTGGGGATAATGCAGATATTCTTGTATTGAATTGGGGTTTCGCATTGAATGTCTTAACATCGATGCAAAACGGATTGAAATTATGGATAGGGCCTTGTCAAGTCACATTAGTTTCCCACGACGTAATTCCCATCCATGCGATGAGATTTTTTTTCAATGAACAAATGTTCAGACATATCACACAGATGGTTGACGAACGATAATGGAAATCGTTGAGAGCCACTTATTTTAGGAGACCGCTCATGTACACGTTGACGTCCATATGAATTGAGTTCTAGATTTTGTGATCGTGCCGTAATCGAATATAGGGCAGAGAGTTAATGTAGTATATATCTTGATAGAAACATATCCTGCAACCCCATTAGCCATACATTAGACGCACATACGTAGACCGATATTTAAGGTAAACTTCTATTTGTTGTGATATTTGTCATCGTGCATGAATGCAAATATCATGACAAGTCGTTCAGCATTGATATACGATAGGTATTGATTGTGCCAAGTGTTGGTTTTATACATGTTCGGCTCAATTCGGAGGTAGTTGTATTGAGTAGTGATATATAAATAATCCTCTTTGCCTATAGCTAGTTTGTACTTCCTATTGGGCCTTTCAGTATCACTCATTTTGGTCGAAAAAAGTATATTGACTCGATGAGAGTGACCTCACTGAGTGTCAGACCTGGGTAGTGTGATATAATGAAAGCTAGGAAAAAAGTGACGATTTCCCAGGCATCTTAAAGTGTCAGTCGTAGAAGCTGCGAGATAAGATTTTCGCAGGTTGTGTAACTGATATTTTCAAGAGAGATCTTGTTGTAATTCGCAAAACGGTACTCAGTAATCACTGTGAGGTTAAAATACTCAGAAACTAAACATCTGGTCATTGATAGTTGCCGTCGCCGTTTGTAATTAGTGAAATCAAAGGTTGTGTATGAAAACGTAGATTTCAAACAAGATTTTGCTTGATTTATTTTACTATTAAATCGCACATCATAGTAAAATTGCCAGCGGCTCCCTAGAACTTCCCACACCGAGTTCTTTATGCATAGTTTATTATCGATGCTGAAAGTGGTAGTTATTTCGCTAACCTTGTTAATTCATTCACATTTGTTATATACCCTTGTATTCCCACCATTCTTTTCCACTTAATTGTACAGATATTATTATCATCATCATTATCATCATCATCGTCCACATCATCATCATCACCATCGTCATTACCATCATCATCATTATCATCGTCATCATCGTCATTATAATCTTCATCGTCATTATCATCATCGTCATTATCATTATCATCATCGTCATTATCATTATCATCATCGTCATTATCATTATCATCATC
>JAAAKL020004979.1:0-20051 GCA_010016065.2 Carybdea cf. marsupialis auct. non (Linnaeus, 1758)
CGAAAAAAGCTTTTTAGTACAAAATGAATTCGCTATTTCGTGCAGTTTTATTATTCTGTACCATCAACAAACTTTTATAATAAGGCATTTTTGCGAGTATGACATTTTATAATAAGTTCAAATGATCACTTGCCGTGACCATCTTTATATTACTGAACATTCTTGCTCTACACTATTTGGCATGCACATACTTGTATTTCCATTTTATATGAAAATATTGCCATGATAGTAGAACCTATGGTAGCATAGCACTATTGGCATGGAGAAGTTGGTATTGTTCTAAAGTTATGGATACAGTGTTATTGCATCGTTCATTAGTTTATGTATATGTGGCCAAGTCAATAAATCATATCTATGTTCACCACAAGTATATAAATGTCAAATAATATAACATTTCTTGGCTCAGCTATTGGATAAAAACGTTTATGGTGTCATGAATTATAGACTTTTAAGCTACGTCTCCAGAGATACTGGAGAGTGTCGCTGAGTTTATGTTGATGGATTGCGGACGTCTGACAGGGCTTGGATCAAACGTGGTTTACAAGTGGAGCCATTCTGATTTTGTTTTTGGTGTGTTCATATCGCCTGGGCCGAGAGCCATTTGTGTGGGAGAAGGTATGATATGTTGTTGAAGTGGTTGAGGTGATGTGTGAAGAATGGATCCTTTGATTTTCCCTGTGGACCCCATTGTCTATGATACAACTATTCCCCAATAGTAAGCGTGTCATTCCATTCATCAATGTCCTGCTATCTCATGGCTCTTTGTCTGACCTTTTGCGACGGCTTTTTTGTTATCTTTTCCCTATTGGCCAAAAGAGCATTTGACTTGCTTTGGCCTTTACTACATGAATGTAATCAACATCAAATAAGCAAAACCTTCCCTGTTCCATTGGACTGAAGATGGGAGAAGTATTTCTCGAAACGCAGCCTGAAAACTTCTCTGACTCATGGAATGATACTGACATACAAATTATAAATGTGAAATGTCAGCGAATATATGTTTCCGGGAAAACACTCCTTACAAGATTGAAAATGATATCTAATAGTGGCATTATCTTCCCTTCAGCCCTACCGTTACCGACGTTTTCCTATACTAAAATTGCAGCCACAGACACGCGTATCATAATAAGAAATGGGTGACAAATGTAATGCTAAAACATTAACTAGTTCAAACTATTTAACTAGATGTTAAGTCAAAACTACTTCATAACATGACGTGAACGGATTACCCTTTCTGGACACATGTCCAAACATGTTCCTCTGAGTGCAGTTGCCTTTTTTAAGTCGGTCTCCTTATCCAAACCTACGTGACAATGTGACAAAATAAAGACACTGAATTTCCAACGAAGTTGACATAAATGCATGAAATCATCTGATTCAATGCTACAAAATATTTCGATAAAAATACAGAAACGACGACTGAGGGAGCCCTTCAGACTACGAAGGTAGGCCTCCGACCCAATCAATCATATAGAATTCCGCATCAAAGAGGCAGCAAAAATTAGTGCGAGTTGCAGAGGTCTCAAATTTCAAACTAGTATACTTCAAATTGATAGTTAAGAATATGGCTTTGCGAACAAAACAAGAGTAATAACCTTACAAAATAGGTAAACTAGTCGTAATTCTTCCGTTGTGCTAACGAAATCGTTTTATTAAAACAACGTTTTTAGAAGTTCTCGGATGTATTCATTATTAATTAGGCTTTAGTTTATTAAAAAAGTAATGTTGGATCATGTGGGGAGTGTTTCAAATCTCCGCCTTAGAACCCAAATAAACATTAGCCAGTATAGCACCTTGGTAGCGCATTAACAGCTGCCGGAATAAAGCAGCATAGATCATATTATTGCTATATCATGTATGATTCGCTTCAGGAAAATTTTTGTCTCTAGACTGAATCGTGAAGTTTAAACATATTCATTCAAAGAACTACTTCTGTAGATAATGTTTACAGAAAGAAGCTTGATACGTTGTTTTTTATCTCTGGCCTCTTATGCAGCTCATCTGCGTCAGGTTGCACACACCATTCGCTTAACCTTCTGTCGCTCTAATTCAAGACGGTGTCACTGTTTAGAGTGACCTAGCTACGCCCAAAATACTGTAGCACAATCATTTTATGTGCCAGAGTTTCAGATGTTTTAATTGAAACAAAAGAATACTTAATGGTGATTCCCATTACATGTGTCTCTTGCAAACCTTCAAGTTGTTGTCTTCAAAACAAGGGAGGGAAGTCACCGGAAAAATTAACGAAAAAAGTCACCCCTTTTTTATCTCTAAAGTTAAATGGGTTTTTTGTACGGAAAGACTAATTCATATGTGGACCCCGTCTGTTAAAAAAGCCATTCTCGCACATCATTTTCGTGAACTTCATCTAACAGTTTCATATTGTGTTTTTTCAGATTTGTGACATGGATGAAGCACTTAAATGAGTATATCTGCAGATATTTAATACTAAAACGTTCCATCATGAGGAGGAAAACAATGTTCATACAATGGAGTATTTCACCAACACAATAATGAAAGGAAGGGAAAAGCAGGGATTTATCTGCCTGTTTCCCATTTTCACGCCATTGCGTCATCAAATGATGCTGTTACACTTAATCAGCTGGCTAACTTTCAGCTTACCGAAATGTTGTAGAAAGAAAATTCAAACAAACACTAATACATTTTCAGCAATTTTAAGCAATGTAATAATAAACGTAGCGTGAAACAGAAAAGGCATTTGTACTGAACAGCTTTCTTCGTTTGGCACTCTTCCCAGAACAAATGGAATGCGAAAAGGGAAAGGGCACAACGTATATCTGACCCGCTGTTTTTGAAAGAGCCGTTCCGAATTTGAAGTGTGTGATTGGCGTTGCGTTTGACCAAACAATGTTCGCTAAAACTTATGAAGGTCATTCAATGAACAGTGCAAAGGCAAGAGGCTGCCTGCAAAGCACGCCAAAACACAATACCAGCCAGGCAGTCCGAATTCTGATTGGCTCGTGCGAAAAATTAGCTGGGTATACGTTTCGGTCTTTCCTGATTTCACTCCATTCCAACGATTTACGCCCTGGCAAATGAAGCAAAACTGTAAAAAGATTTCCTTGTTTCGTGCTATATAGATTTTTTGTACCATAAACAAACTTTTTTGTAATAAGGTAGGTACCATGAGGCCAGAGTCCGCAGGGACCTGGGTAAACTACCATTGTTCTTTTACAAAAGCCTAGGTACCAACAGTTGTACTTACAATTGAATTAAAAATTAATTTCCTTTGTATACTAACAACTATAACCAAAAAATACGGGTAAAAATTGTACCATCTCTTATAATTTTGTCAATTTTCCCCAGTAATTCTGCTTTGGATGAAGCATCTGAGAACCTCTGTGAAGAAACTGAATCCACAAACTGTAACACTGCATTGCTAATTGTGTCAAGTTTTCTACGATGAACTCTCTCGGTCTACAAAAGCAACAACAAACACATTATAGAGTTGAGTTAGTGAAAGTCAACAATAGCGAAGTCTCAATGAGTTTGTTAGGTAAATTACTTGGCTGAGCACGTTGCTTCCGCTAGTTGAGGTTACATAATTCGTTAGTTCATTCGAACAGTAAGGTGATTACTTCACTAGTCTTCTTAACGTAGCATGACCCACAATCTTAAAACGTTGTTGTCAGTCCAGGGCCAAGCGGTGCAACTTCTTAAACCATCCAACTACAGCTATTGTGTACAAATTGTATGTATATCACACAACTAGCATCTATGATCCCTCGGTACGTTTCAACTGTTGATCTGAAATTATCGGGTATGTTTATATATTGTCTCTAATCCCTTAGAAAATTTCAGATCAATAATAGTTGACACCACTTGTGGGTGATACCGTTCTCTGTGAGCCACATCATCTAAAACGAAGATTGGTATTAAGGCATAACCAGACAGGCTTCAATTGCAGCACGCTGATCCTAAAAGAACGTCAGATGAAAGACCGACAAAAACGATGCTGATACAAATGTAAATATCTTTAGTTACCTAAGCCGTTACATGGTATAAAATAGTAAAGCATACCTTATCCCTCTTCAGTTCTTTATTATCTAAAAAGGATGATAATATACATAACGTTTAAATGAAAAGAATACACAAAGTAACTTTAGGCGAAATGCGTCGACCGTTGACACGCAAGATTAACGTCAAGATAAAATGATTTTCAATTTTAAAACTCGTATATTCAACACCCCTCTGTCCCTGCTTGTTCGCTCTCTTTATCAGTTCCTAGCTCTTCTTGCTACGTGTCATACTGCACCCTATCTGCAACTTCAGATAAGTAGAAACAACTTTTTAGGCAATCATGAATGGTAAATCAAAAAGTTGCCAATGCGAATTTTGATGGTCTTCTGTAGCGATTCATATCAAAACCATAGCCACCCTTAGTCGTACTCTCACCAATATAGTTCATTTAAAAACAAGTGAACGTTAATGCATAAATAAAGGACCATATTTTCATTAAGCACCACCCTCGAATAAGCACCACCCTCGAACCTGCACCGCACCTCTAATGCAAATCGCACAGCCTATTCAAAGTAAGTTGAAATAACATTGTGTTTATAAGACTATACTGCTTAACAAACGTATCAACAGCTTCAAACGTGGAGTAGCTTTGCCGAGATTGCTCTAAATCCTACAAGATGAATGCAACCTATTCGATGCTACTGAGTCAAACCTTAACAAGCTGCTGAGTGAACTTTCTCGACTACGTCAGTTGTTTGACCTCGGTGAAGGAAGTAACGAGAGCATGTTTCAAAGACTGTAGATTTATTGGTGAAAGGATATTGGGAAAATACAAAAACACAAAAATACAAAAATACTGTCTTGTAATTACGAGTCGCTCTCGAATAATCTGCCTCTCGCCAAAAAGTCTCTAGTGACCAGTAGGCAATTCCCAGAAACTACTCTAAGTACATAAAAAAATTACCAAAGCAGCTGAAATGAAAGTTTGTAGGGATATATGAAAAATAAGCCTTAATTTGGACTGCTAGGTGATGGTCTGTATGCCACTGGACACATAAGCATGGGACCGGGAAAGCCTTACTTCACTTTCTACGATACTTTTTCAAGCTTGACAATAAAATCGTCTCTTCTGAGATCTAATCGACCACTTGTTCAAATCCTTCTCTTAGTGGCAACCTAATCATGGTATCTGATCCTTTCCTCTTATCCCACCATTCTTAACAAGGAGTAGGGAAACTTGAGAAAAGCTTCCAGGGTACTAGCACACAGAAAGGATAAGAACCAATGCTCTAATTGAACCATGTCCCGATTTAGTGCGTCTAAGGCGGCATTCAACTACGGCCTAAAATAAGTCGATTTAATTTCGACGTCTTGAAAAACTGATCTCGCTTATTGATCATCATTGCATTTTACAACAGTAAACGCTATGAGGCTAATAAAAATGATTTACCTTTCGCATCACCGGTTAATTTGGGTGGTTTTTGATACCAAAATATATTCACAGGCTCACTTCCGTCTTGTAGTAAAGTTCCATGGTCTTTAGCTTTGGAAGCTGATTCCTGTTTTTATATAAATGAGAAATATCAGCGGTTGCGCTTTCAAAATTAATCACTTCAATTTAATGCAAAATTGAAGTAAAAATAAAAAAATTTATAAATAGATATCCTAAGCCAGACAAATGGTCATTGCATTTTGCAATAGAACAAAAAAGACTTCACACGGTTGTTGCGTATGGGTGGCGCTTCAGCAAATGCTCTCTGTCACCTCAACTGTCGAATTTACCATTGCACTTAAAATGGCACCAACTTAGCAAACGAATGATAAGGTAGGCGCGGGGGGGCTTCATCTAGGAATGGGAAAACGTTCTAACAGCACTAGTATCAAAGGCACACTCTTCACTTTTCAAACTAGGATAACTTAGATAGTCATACCATTTCAGCACACGTTCCTGGCCAGCCAATTATGAAGTGTTGAACATAAACAATGCCAATAGGGGAATGAATACAATGTACGTTTCTCGGCCTACGTCAAAACTCTTCATGGGTACATTACCCAGTATGCAAAAAGAAAAAACAATCGCGAAAAAAATCGACTTCCTTTGCAGAAATGCACAGGGTAACGACAAAATCTGATAACCGACGCCGACAAATACGCTAATGATTACAAAATTCCATGATCTATCTAACTATTCGACATCTTATTCAATGCCTCAGTTGTAGTTGTAAGGTACACGTGAATGCCATCCCCTAATTATGGCCCAAACAGAAGGCTTACGAAGAAACGGATAGAGACGTACAGCAGATGAAAAGAATGGTATAGGTATCGAAATAGAAATGAGGGTTTCTTTCGTAAGCAACAAAGGTTTGGCAGAGGTTCAAAGTTGCGTACAGTTGCTCTTCTAAACACATACATTTAAGAGAAAGTTTGTATGCTTATAAGTAATAGACAATACGAGACTACAGACTACCACTGTACATTACAAATCAACCAGCTTAAGCAAATGTTTTTACTTTCACTAACACTGCATATATTTCCGCAGTGCGAATAAATGCTGCATAATGCTACTTCAAATCGTGTCTCCATACCCATTCTCACGAAGACTTAATTTAATATCTCAACTCTCAAATAAGCCTTTGCCTTGCATTATAACCCTAATATTTGCCCCTGTTATCTAATCTTGCAAAGGATTGGCAAATATTAATGGAACTATCTGTCTGAACACTCAATCTCTCTTCACGTTTTTACGCGGTTAATTGGGGAGTTTGTACACACGCCTACCAACACCCCATCTTTGCTTTTATACCTACTTCATCTTGCTTCCCTTGTAAGATGACAATTTACTTATACGTCACAGGGTCCTAAACGTATTGTTAACACCCCTATTTGCAAGAAAATATGAGCATATATTAGGAGCCAAAGGTATTATCAATGACAAATAAATCAGCTTATACAGTAGTGGCATAGAGGTAGAGTGTCCGACTCGTAATCTAAGGGTCGTGCGTTCGAACCGACCCTGCACTTGCCTGCCACGGTCCTGGAGGTACTATGCTCTGTCATCTGCTCTCGTAAAGTGGTAAACTATGTTTCGAGAGACACGACAGAGCGACTGCAAGCATGAATAGATTGTCATCTAAAGAAGGAAAGTAACCCCGCTTGGAGTAGTGGCTTCAGCCTTAAACATGGTGAAGTACTTGAAAGCAATAAAAATTTACGTCGACAATACTTACATGATCTACAAATGTAACAACTGCTGAGTTTGACTTGGCGTGTACTTTGATCCTTTTTACAGGTCCAAATGATGAAAAATGATTCGAAAGTGATGTTTTGTTAAGAAGGGGTTCTGGGATTTGTGCAACTTTAACCACTGTGCAATCTTTAGTCTCTTCTAAAGCTTTCGCAAAAATGTCGTCTTTCTGTTTGACAGGCATTTCTCTTCTCTGCACGTTGTCTGCAGTGACTGCCAATATACTTTTTTTAAAAATACCTAAAATGGACAATATTTTTACTTGTAATTCAAATGATACCTCATGAAAGAAGGAGAGGATAACAAGTAAGATGACGCTGCTGGTCTATAGGAGTAACATCTACCCATTTCATTGGTCACATATCACACGCAGCCATGAAGAGAGAACAACATAACAGTCTTTGGGCAAACACCACCGTACTGACTTCGAGTGTGGTAGGTAACGCATCATGAAAATTCAACATGTCAGACACCTTAAGAATATGTTCTATTAAAAGGCAATTTAATGATGGTGTTGCCAACACAAGTAAGAACTGGTACACGAGTCTTATCCATTTCCTCTAAACAACTTGAAATGATAGCATTTTAGCTGACTTCAATTGACCTACTGTGGAAAACAGACAGTCCAAGTAAAACATATTTGCCAATTTGAACAGTGTCCTTCAAGGATCAAACAAGGCCAATGACAACAAAGTTCAACAAAAGCAAGTACACGCCTTTCATGTGTATGTTGAAGTAATGTGATGTACGATATGATGGCTACGCCTGTACATGAGACCAAGGATACAAATCAAGTTGGCTATTGTGTGTCAATATGAATTTTCGTGAATATCATTTGTTCAAGAAACATTTTTAGGTACAACAAAATCCTAGATCGTAATCCATTTCAGCCACAAAATCTAGTATCCATCTATTGGCAAAACAAAAAATTGTACATTCCCATGTTCTTCCAAGCACTAATAAAGTTCTCCTTCCAAAGGCCATGGCAGATGCTTCATTACAGTTTACATCAGAAATTCGTGAAAAATGTATTGTACAGAGCTTGCTCCGATCTGCTCCATCTGCAGTAATTGAGAATATTGTTCCAATGCTTTATCATCCTAAAACAAGGCCTACTCTCATCTGCATATTGTGCAAAAATATCAGCCTTGATATAAAACAATAAATTGTCCAGAGCTAAATTTATTGGACAGTAACAATTAACTGGGCTTGTACAGTAGCTATATTTGATAACTTATCAGCTCTGGTACATACAAATGTAGTGGCTGAAAGATTTAATACAAACATATTCAAGTCTATTTCAATCATACCTTCATTGCCAAACAGTGCACCAGGTTTTGTGGTCTGTACTGACATTTGTGATAACAAGTTTCCTTTTTCAGATGTTTCATGCTGAAATATTGCTCCTGCCTTTTGGTTGCTTTCACTTCTTTCTACTGTTGAGCTGCTGTTAGAAGCCATGCCCATACCACCTTGAAATTGTGACTTTTTTAGTGCCATTTGGAAGGGATTAACTGGGTCAAGACCACTCGACATACCTTGGCTGAGGGATGAAGTGGAAGTGTCAGTATTTCTCTTTCCTAAGATGGAATGGGAAGTAAAAACGGTGCTTCCAAGGCTGGATGTTTGTGCGTCACCTGCTAAATTATCAGTTCCTGACTGGTGTGAATCTGGCCTCCATAAAAATGGATTTGGTTTTGATTCAGCTAGTGGACCTTCTTTGGTTATTCCTTGCATTTGCTTTGAAGCAGCTGTTAAAAAGGGATTATTCATTAATGAGAATGGTTGCGGCTTGGCATGACTATGTGAGTCCCTAGTCATTTCTGGCCTTCTTTCTCGCACATTGTCATTACTTCTAGATCTGTGATGCGGTTTACGTGAAAATTGACCTGATCCACCTTGATAATGCTGGAAACCTCTTCCCCGTTGATCTAAAAACGAATTGCATAAAATGTGATGCTTAACATGATAAAAACTTTACTATATCTAACATACACATTTATACATTTCTACACATACACCACAGCCAGAAATATTGGGATGTTCTAGCTTTAGAAAACTGTTGCAACAGTTTGTAAATGGAAGGGGGTATCATTGTCTTAATGAACGAAATCTATTTAGAAATATATTCCACAACTTTTCAAAAATTGGGAGCACACGCCCCCCAAAATCTGGCAACCACAATAGCTAAAGCCCTACTTTGTGTACACTAATATAAAATGTGATATACAAACAAGCAACAGATAATACAAGGCCATATTAATATTGTCCTTTCTTTTATTGTCATTGATGTACTGTTATGTAAAAAATTTCTTCACTCTTAGATCGACTTATTTATCAGTTGCAACTACATGGTTGTGCTACATCTACCTGTATTTATGGTAATTTTGAAACAAGCTCCAAGATCTTTGTTTAGACTATTAGCCTAGCACTTGGTCAGAAATAAGGATACATTTACGTATACAGTCTGCATAAATGTATTGTGACAAACTAGAATCTAGTTGTCTATGATGTAGTTATCAAAATTCAAACTTTCAGTGCTGATGAATACCTAAAAGGAAACATAGCAAAATGACTAAGACATCAATACATTTTTATTGTGAAATAAAATATGGTACTCTGAATAAAACAGGGAAATTGTTATGTAAACTAAAGGTGTTAGAGCTTATAAGCACAGTCCCCTATCTATCCTATGCTAATTCTTCAGTTTATACTAAATCACTGGCCTGCTCATGAAAGGAGGAAAGCCTCACCATCTTTTCCAAAACCTATTACTCTGGCATCGTCTTTAACTCTCCCTTTTGACGCATTTTTTTATGCATAGAAATATTTTCAAGCAAGAATAAATTAAATATGACCACCATTCACAAATAAAACACAAGCACAGTTCAAAAAATTATAGGGCCCAATAAAAAGTACAATACAGTGACTAACAGGACTCAATACTCCTATGATATCAGTGACTGTTCTTAATAGATACCCTCTGACATAAATCCTTGTGTCCATTTATGTTTATGAAATCAACATATGTTCTTAAATGCTCAACAAGGGTTTCACTTGCTATCCAAATAGATATCAACACTGTCGGCCAATATAAAAACCCAGAGGCTACTTAACATCTAAAAGCTGCACCAATCTCAGTAATAGATGAATCAGCCTTTCGAACCCTCCTTGATTTTACAGGGCTGTACAAGATCAACTACAAACTGAAGCTCTTTCTTGTCAAATTAAAATCTTAGTAATAGTTCCAATTCAGTAGGCAATGCTTTTGCTGATTCTGATCATGATTATCATCAACAACAACATCATATAGAGCACAGTAAGCATGAGTTTGCACCTGGGTCTGGAATATCTAATACAATTTAGACATACAAGTTTAAAATCATTATCATGTTACTTTTATTCAACCATACTTCAAGGGGATTTTAAGTAAAAAATAAACCAAAAAGCTAAGAGAGTTTCACTCTTGAAATCCTAGTTGATAGCTCTAGTGATTAACAAACATTACAAACTGTGTGATTACCTTGGTATCAAATCCATCCCCATCGTAAAATATCCAATGAAATTTCAGATTCCTTCATCACCAAAGATGGTAAATTTGACAGTCAAACACATTCAGTTTACCACAAAATATTGAAGTTTCGTCACACATTCTTTATCCGCTGGTGCAGGCCAGAAATGTCTTATCAAATTCATTTGTCATTCATTCATGAGTCATTTTGAATCATTTTTTATACTTTCTATGAGATTAGTGGCAAGATAAAAACATCCTGAAATACTTATCATCTATTTATTAAAACTTGATTTTCTTTTCACATGGACAACTCAGCCCCCTAAACTCCTTAGCTACAGACCCATATTGGTTTCATAAAAATGGGGAACCCCCTGTCACAAATGTGAGTCTATTTATCACCCTACACTAAAAGTCCTTGTTATGAAGATAACTTGTGAATTAAACCCATCTTTATATTAATTAATTACCTGACTTCCATGATCAAACTGTTAGTAGCACATGAACATACTGATGTTATAAGTGGGTTAATAAATGACTTTCTTACCACACCTGCTAACAATTAAAAATTGATAAATAAATGGCTTTCTTAAAACACAAAATACATAGGAACCCTTCCAAGTGCATACATATACCCGGAAACAATGATACAAATTCTGAATATTACTTACTGTAGCTTCTCGATCTTTGATGCCCAGCACCCTGGTGTTGTTTCAAATCCTCGGGGCTCCCTTTTCTCTTGAATGAGAAGCTTGCTTCCCCTGTTGGGCTAAATGGTCCCCTTTTTCCTCCATGAGAAAGTCTCCTCACTGCAAGCTTTTTCTAGAACCAACAGAAATTATTAAAATGACTCATCTTTCATCACAGAGACACCAGTTTCAGAGCCAATTATCTTTTCTATACTACCCTCCCAAATGTATTTGAACCCCTATGTGAAATGAATATGGTGGACATCAATAGCTGCAAATCTATTTTTGAATTGATTGTACTATAAATACTCAAAAGTATAATGGCTTGTACCAAATGATGTAAGTTACCCATTGAAAGGCCACTCTTTCAAGTTCCAGCAAGTTTATACAAATTACTTTCATTCCACTTTTCAACCTTACTTTCATTTCCATTCATATCAATGTTGTTTCAATGGATATATCTCTTATTTATGTTCAAGTATCAAATAAACATTTTACAGCAGACTTTGACATTTATCAAGGAATCGTTACACTTAATTATGATATGTCTATTTTCATCCTGCTATAAACGTGAAATCAGCTTCTATTTCCAAAATTATGACATTCAACTTTTAGGAAGTTCTGATGTTGATTAAAATGTGGATCAGAGCAATTATACTGGAATGAGATATACAAAAATGGAAAGCCAAGCTACTAAGCAATAGCTAGCATTAGTATTAATAAACTTACTTCTGTTTTGATGTAGAACTCACAAATACTTTGTACAGTAGCCTCTTCTTCACAGCTGCTACATGAGAGGGGCTGGCTGTTCAATTAAATGTGTAAATATTATGATGAAAGTTATTACTCTGTGCACTGCCTTCTGATAGGAGCTTCAGCAACGCTCACGTACATTCAACTTCTACTGCAGCATAGACCAGATGCCCTTCCTAATGTCACTAATGGCCCCTTAGGGAATAGAACTTTGACCTTCTGGGATTGAAAGCAAAGAAGATATCCAATAGATCCAAGTGCCCAGAACAGCTCAGTGAATGCAACATTTTCCAACATGGTAAGGTGGTACTTATTTTCGAACTTAGAGATGTATTACTGCATACTGCAAACTCACTACAACCATATTAATGAGACATACAGTAGATTGGTACCTAGGATGTGTTGAAAATAAACAACGGCAAAAACCCTGGTAATACAGTATGTATAGGTATCTAGTTGAATAATGATAGCTTTATAGTATCGTTTGCTAAAAATAACTATTTTATGCTTTAATTTTTTAAATTGTCTGTCTAATAAAGATATAGTTAACTTTGCTCTTGTGTGATATCAAAACTGGATAATATATGTTGCTAGATTCCAAGGGAACAACAGAATGTGGCATAACTCCTGCCCCTCAATATAAATCAACTGCAACACATAGTAAAATAACACATTTACAAGGGATTTCTATAACGAAAAATGAAAAGGAGGTTTACTACCTTGATTTGCTGGTACTTTGCATGTATTAAGAACTGAGGTGTATGGTTTTTCAAACTGGAGTGCTTAACAGTCTGGTACATAGATGAATTGATTTGTTACTGAGTCATTTAATGACACTGTGTCATTTACCAATATTAATGTGTACTATTTCTGCACGAATATGCTCTTAATCACTGTCACAATATAATAATCATTAATCAATTTTTTTAAAGCCTTTAAAACCAACCTAGCAGCACAATTGTGACTTGGGGAAACCCTACTCCCAATGTCAGTTGAGGCCCCTCTAAACTATCACTGTTTTACATCCTTTGAAAAAAACTTGTATGCCTAGTAACCTTAAAAATGGCTTCCTCCATTTGACAATATTAACTTTTTAGTCCATCTCTTTATATGCATCCTATTCTTATCCTGACACTTTAACCTGGACTGCATTTAAGTTTAAAAACCATTCTTCATGTGTGATACTGGAAAAATTCATTGAAAGCATGTGATTTATTATTGTATCATTACATGCTGGATACCTGTTTTCACTTAAGAATGCATTTCCTTTTCTTTCTGCATTACAAACATTTAATCTACAACAAATATGCCTTGCAATTATTAAACATAACCCACAACCTAAACAATTATAATATACCCCATAAAGTGGCACTGTTCTATATGTGTACCTGTTGGATTTCATACTTTCTTGACTGCATTTGAGCCCAAAAGTGTGTTGCCTTTCACAGCATATATTACAAGAAACCAGTTTCTACAATAAAAAAATAACATTTAGTTATGACATGTATGTATACATGATGAAAATTTGAGATAGCCCTTCTTTAGGTTCAATATGAGTTCATGCACATGTACAAACACTGATGAGAGTGTCCTGCTGCCTCTTGTGTGGTGGATTTGGTCCAAGCATAATAGCTCATTTACTCAGTCAGTCAGTAAATTCTTTCTATTCAGTTAACCACCATTCCCTCTACTCAGTCAACTAGTATTCCTTCCTTTCCATTACAATCCACCATTTATTCCACCCTACAACCACCTTTCTCTTTTCTACAATGAAGGATGAATAACCACAAAACTACAATAAAAATGTAAGAATCAAAAATATCAGTCAAACGTCAAACAGTTACAGATAGTTCTGCCTTGAATATATTCACTTGAGTTTAGTTTCTGCAACATTAAAGTATTCTCCTAATTTAACTTGCTTATAAATGAAGGTACTAAAGGTACTATAGTGCAATCAATTGTCAACTGATATTCATATCATATACTAATTAATATCATTTACTACTTACTGATGTTTCTCTTCTATCAGCAAATGAAAAACATGTCCTCTGTTAGTAACTACCAGATGTATGGTGTAAGTTAGCCAAACCCCAGGAAATGTGGCTCCCCTTGGTATAAACCTGACCCAAAAGACTTGTTGGATCTTTTACAAGGTGATGCCATGGTTTCATGGATTGCGGAAATAAATAGTCTGTCCTAATCAGCCTCAGCTGCTGATGGAAACCATGGTGTCAAAAGTCCCATCATTTTTTCAAATGTGATAAGAAATGATGCACGACTTGTCCAAAACTCAACAAAAACGCACTATTCAAGTCAACATCAACAAAAAAACTTCTGAAATTGTCAATCATTCTGGATAATATATATCATACCATTTAAAAATCCTTATAAACCTCTTTATTTGAAATAATTATAATTTCAAAATCTTAGTTAAAGAGCTACTCTTCCAAATAAATGAATAAATATCCAATGGACCACAAAGACTGGGTGCATGGACATGTTAAAATTACTTTGTGTTGGTTAATCTTTTAGTGTACAAATCACTGTACTGAAGTGCACCAGTTGGTTACATTGACAGTTTTGTACATACTATATAAATGTGTGATAAGGTAGATCAAAAATAGAGCTGCAAGTGAAGAATCTGATGAGCATCACCAGATACAATGTGCAACCTAAGGTAACTGCAGAAATCTACTTTTCCTTTTCCCCACTTTTTAGTAGTATCTTGTTATATAGTGTTTAATGCAGTGGTTAAGTTCAAAATTTTTGATGCATAAGGTCCTGGGTTAAATCTCCAATGATTGCTAGTGTGTCTGGTTGAGTACTTATATATAGATATATCACAGGTGCTAGTTCCTTTTTGCACCCCCTCCCCTGCCCATGAATTTCTTTGTTGTATTTCTTGTATCTTCCTATAAACTTCACCGGCAAACTATTTAATATCTTTTTCAAGCAGTTCAGGCATTTCAATATTCTTCAAGGATGATGGGCAGGATACTTAAAATAACAAAGTAACAACATCTTCATGCTCATGCCCTTTGCACCTGATTTTTTGAGGCATGTATACACGTACTTACTGAAGCTGATGAAATCATGTTAGATCTAGATGGAATAATGCCATGTGACAGAAGTACATGCTATACTAAATTTCTAAAAAGACAAGTATTTAATGTATCTACATATCCTCCTGTATCTTCTTGTATTTTATTATTATGCCAATAATTAACTTATGTATGCCCTGTCCAATAGATTACTATCAGAACTGCATCACCGTGATCCACAGAGTAACTTGGAAAAGAAAAAGTAACTTTGCATAGCACAGATTGCAGTACAATAATCATTTATGATTTAATCTCTTTTAACTACCCATAATATACCAATTCAGTACTTCCAAAATACCGATACCTGTACAATTCAATAACCTACAGTATAATACGTAGTCTAGCTGGTCTGGCAAATAGAATTCAAAATGTTGACATTTAATAAAATATGACATGACAACATCATTGGTATTTATATCCATAAACTTCTCGTGTGCACACGTGTTTGTGTACGTACAGATCTATCTGTGTGTAATATATTATATACCTCTAGCAATAACGTATGATATGTAAGAGGAAAAATACATAAAGCAACACACAGAGCTAGAGGTGGTGACACTTTAAGTTTAATTCTTATATTCGGCGTAAGTTAACTTGATTCATTTATGGTTGTCTATCAGTTGTTGCATTGGTCCAATGACTAATCATCTTAATGGTGTTGCCACGTTTCTCAGAGCATCCTGATATGATAAGCTTATAGATGATAAGCCGATGGTTCCGAGAGTAGACCACAGTACCGTTGTGCGTAAACTTATAGATTAGTATTATAGCTATTCACCTATGGCTATTCCATTGCCAGTATAATTAATATTGGCGCCATGCGCTTCCTGACATCCATGAGAAAACCTCGAATTAAGCATACCTTTTTGTATTGTTAATTTATCTCTGAATCAGCCTTTGAAAAACTACCTCGCCACTTTTTAAAGTATACTATTGCGTTTTGTTTCTTGTTTTACGTTTTGCATGATAAGTTCTCCGCGCCATGTAAGTTTTGCAAAGATAGAAGAGAGGTTGTTTGACCTCGTTTTGATTTGCTTGAAATCGTATTTTCTTGGTCCCATAGAAATGAGAGGACTCTTATTTCTATGCTTAGTCTCACGAAGAAAACCAGGCTTGCAGCACCCCTCCGAGGAGCAGCAGAAGTTGCTCCTGAACAAATTATTTTACTGTTTTCCTATGGTACTGACACTTAGCCGGTGGATCAGGGAGGATGCCAATTGAATATTAACTAAAAAGGGTACTTCCTCTTCCGTGAAAGCTGATGTATACAACCAACCCCGGGCGATATAAATTTAGATCGCCCTGAACCAACCCCTTGGTGGCCGAGTAGGCCTACCTGTCATATAGTTCAGAAACCAGCTACCAGGGTACTTGTTATCATGTCCTGGCTACCACAAGATCATAAGTATCCTAAATGGGGTTAAGAGTAGACACCATCCCTTTAAACAGCCACTCAACAACAATGTTAGCCAAAATTGTATACTTCTCTGCACTCAATAATGGCTCTGTTCCCTTTCAGAAAACGCTGTAGACGCCCTGCTTTAAAATTTTGCCTTCATATTAGATTATTTTTCTCAAAATGTTGACATTTGTCAAGTAATGGCAAAGTATTTGGCAAATAAATGGTTTGTTTATCATCCAAACAACTTTGGTCTTTTTGGCAGTACATCTTCCGGCAGTCAGTTGTTTTCCTTCTTTGATTGCTTGTTTATGCACGAGAATGATGGACCAGATAATGATAATGGTTGCTTGTTTCAGTTACCGACAAAGAACTACTTACTATTAATGCCACTTATTCGTGTGACTAACAGGATCGTAACAACGATTCTCAAAGTTAGGCGGGGGCTTCATTGATTGGATTAACAAAATCTATTCAATGTTTACGCATATGACAAACCTTTCATAAAATAGAAGGTATGTACCCCCTGGCACTAATGGTTACTACAGCCCAAATTGATATCAAACTACTATAATTTATTGCTAGTTTTCAACAAGTAATAGAGATATGGTATTAAGAAAAATATGATGCTAACATGCAGTCTGATGTTACCAATTGAAAATGGCATGACCTTTACTCGAAATCTGGTCAAAATAGTGCAACACTTCAAACACTCTCGAATTTATCTCCAATGATAGAATAGTTTTCTTACACATTTCGGTGAAAGTGATTATGTCATCAGAAGAATTGACATTTGCTCAAAGTCGGTGAATTCAGAAGAACTAGCAAGAGTTCTCAACGAAGCCCTTTGCGTTGAATTTGGGAACAAGGCGAACTCTTTGCTTGCAGCAATTAGGGATGGGGCAAGTGTCAATCAAGCAGCATTGGATCCGATAGCATTCATCTTCCCAAAGATGTTGAACATTGTCTGCTTTTCCTACACGCTCGAAAATGTTGGCAAACATATGTAAGTGCCTACTCTTTTGGGGTTTGGAAACCTGTGGGTACGCTTATTCAGTCACAGCCATAAAGCAAAGTTGGCATGGCAGGATCTAACCGATCGAAAGCCGAAATCGTATAGCGAAACAAATTGGTGGTCAAAATGGGAAGTTTACAGGCAGCTACTGGAGCAGTTTGGAGACGTTGCTGGATTCCTGAATGATGCGGAAGTAGAGAACATTGCTCCAAAGATTGTGGCACAGCTTCGAACTATACTCTAAGATCCTCAGCGCCTTGTCGATCTTACGCTCGAGTTGGCTGTGACCATTGATGTAGGAGAACATTTTGCCAAAGCTACATACTACTTGGAAGGTGACAGGCCCCTTGTGTTTTCATGCTACGAGAAGTAAAAGGCTGTCGCCGAGGCATGCCAAGCTCCGCACTTTCCTAATGTCCGCGCAGTTGCTGCCGCAATTACCAACGAAGATGCTACTCAGAGAGCCGCGGATCTAGAACGGAAGGCAAAAGCTTGTGTACAGCCGGCTATACTTTGGTTCTTGCAGAAGTTTAACGTGAAACTCTATGACACAGTCACGTCCTTCAAAGCTGTAAGAATCATGTGACCAGTTGCCGTTCAATGGATGAGGACTACACCCACTACCGTAGAAGCCCTAAGGATTTTCCCTTTCCTCGACAATGATGCAACTATCAATGGCCTAATTAGAGAGCTTCCACAGTACGTCGCTGCTGCTCAGAATGTGGTCATTGAACAAGAGAAAAAGAAGGTGGAGTGGTGGCAGGCCCACGCAGACCGTCTCCAAATTGGTCCATGAGAGTGAAGAAAATACTGTTGATCCAACCATCGTCTGCTCCCTCAGAGAGAGTATTCAGCATCCTGGCAGCTTCATTCAATGATCAACAAGACCGTGCACTTGTAGATTACTTGCAAGCAAGTGTGATGATTCAATACAACAAGCGCTAATTAAATGTTAGAGAACGAATTAGAGAAGTCAAGTCGGACTGCGCGGTTCAGAAACGAGCGAGAATATTCAATGTTCAATTTGTTATACAGGGCTTTGTCAGAAACTGCATGGTTTAGTTTTCACTGTGTTTGTTTTAATAAAATTAGTAATAGTAATAGTAATCATAGTCCCGATTTAGTGGTGTAGAGCAAAGAAAGGAAAAAAATCATCATTAATGTGGGAATTCCCCATTTGGATTTTTGTTGTTTGAGATTTCTTGTTTGGTAGAGACGAACGTCATTTACAGTCGTTAAATAAATTCCAGCGAAAATTCCAGTGATTGCATTTAAGAGAACTGATGCGTTATTCACTTTGTTTGCTACTAAATGCATTGTCCTTTTACGTTGCTATCTTAGAGAAGCAAATCTGTATTAACAGGGATTTGCTAGAATTGTCAACGCGGTATGGATTGTGAAAAATAGAAAAGTGTCGTTTATCACTCTGTGCTGTAAAACAATTCTATAGCATTGCGCATATATGAATATAGGAAGTCGCAATAATCATTGAATTAACTTTTCCGTCGGAAACCGATGTTGTAGAGGCGGAGGAGAGAACAGCAGAACGGTAGGAAGGGCTGATTCAGGACTTTAAGGATAGAGAATGGGAAATATAATATTTTTCACGTGGCACTTGAGTGCAGAGGATACGTTTGCAAGGAACTGGTAAGATTGCTACAGAGAAAGTTCTGTTTCATCATATTAAAAAATGATCACAGAGATAAAGGAGACGCTGGAAAAAGCCTCGTTCTATATATGGCTAAAAAGAGAGGAGAAGAAATGGGCAGAGAAACAAGGTAGCAAATGAACTAGACACCCAACATCGATTAAACGGAAACCTCCAAATGAAGGAGCCCCACCATAGTACAACGACTCAATAACAACTTACTTAGCTTTTAATACATCACTTCACATTAGCTCTCTATCATCCACCGGTAACATGAATACGCAGCTTTACGCAATTTGAAGACCAGCCTCCCGGCACCATATGAATTGACAATGAAAGGACTGCCGTCTGGTCAGTGTGTTAGTCGTGCAGTTAGTCGAGCAGCACACCACCATTGCTAGTGTCTCGGGTTCGCATCCTAGTGGTGACACATTTTCAATTTTCTCTGGTATCTCTTAAAAGTACTTTTTCGTGCAAAAAATGCAATATGATGGGCAAAAGATTGGACACTGAAGTTACACAAAAAACGAAGGTAGTTTGGAAAGCAATAAGCACAGTAAAATAGCTGCAATACCCCTCTCAAGCTAAGAGTTATTGCAACTACTGTTAGATAGGATTGAACAACATGCAAAGTAGCGGATTATATGTTTTACTTGATCATGTATGTGTCACTAGGTCACCAATCACTATTGTCTATCATTTACTTTGTA
>JAAAKL020004980.1:0-20048 GCA_010016065.2 Carybdea cf. marsupialis auct. non (Linnaeus, 1758)
AATGATTTCAAAGGTAGATTGATGTGGCTTCAAGCCTCGTTTCGGAGTTAGCTCTCCAGTTTTCTTTAAACTCAATGACGCTATCAGATTCCCAACTAAAAGTTAACCGCCAAAACATCAACAGGTCGGATATAACATCATCGAGAGGCACGTGCTCGTGTCCAGTCCCTTAATTACACAATAAGTAAGCTAAACATAACAGGATACCAGGAGGCGGCCAGAGGAAACCTTTTGATTGCAACTTTCAAAGTTTTAAAGCAGTACGTCTGGAGTCAGGCAAGGGACACAATGGCATGGAAGACAATGACAGTGCGTAAACACGAATCGGGTGACGGAACCTTCAAATAAGAGATGGTGCGTGCTAGTGATACTTCAGCATTAGATCAAAATCCCTCAAATAGGCCCAGATTTACAAAAAGGAACGTACACTGAGTGACGGATACACAGATACCTTTGCTGAGAAAGAAGAAACTTATTTGCCCTGAAACGTCAGTCCCAATGTCGTCTTACTCTAAGCCCTGAAAGGAATTGTTCATAATCAAATAAATGATATCTGGTTTTAAATTAAGATTTTCAGTAACAAAGACCAAGAGTGAAAAGTTTCCATCTTAAATTGCAAGGCATTGTCTAATGATTCTTGAACATCAGGTAAATTTCCGATGCTGCATTAAATGAGGTTTACTTATGATAAATTGTACTTGTTGCCGGATTTTGTTTAGTAACGTTTGCCTATTACAACTTACGTCGTCGCTCGCACTTCACCTCATGAACTTTAAACAATTACATAATTTCTACTTTACATTCTCTGTGATTAACCTCTTTCAAGTATTTTCACTGTACCTTAGTACAAAACATTACATTTTAGAGCTCTGCTTCAAATTAGATTCTGGATAGGGTCAAACAAAACTCTGTACAACAGGTGCCACAAGATAATGTGTAATGGGCAAAAATCAATCTGTTTCAGTAACAGACCAGGGATCATTGCATAATACCTTCTGCTTGAAAATAGTGAAAAGTTATGGAACTAACGTAAAGGCTACAACATTTAAGTAAACGGACGGAAAGCAAGTTTTTCTACTGTTATGCAGGTATTCTTGCATAACACTAGAAGTGCAATTTTGGTAAATAAAACACAAGGAATATCTTTACATCTATTCTAATTCTATCCTTTAGAATAAACTAGCACATAGTCGCAATCTACTAGCCGATAACAGGTACCTTTGAAGAGTTGTTAAAAGCGCATGCTAACGCAGGAAGCCAGAATGAAAACGCGTTTAATAACCATTTGGTACCACTCACTGCCCCGTTTGTTTAAGAGTACCAAGGTTGTCAAGCCACCCGAACAGTTTTTCCAAAAAGTCAAGAATATGGTCACCATTTACACTGCAGCAAAGCTATTTCACGTACTTCACAAAAATGTGTTCCTTCGCTGTCGAGAATTATCATCTGTGAATTATAGAAATGTGGGTTTTTAAGGTGTGTACATTTTTGTTATTAGGGTGTTTCTGTAAAATTTTTCATGTTGTGTAATAGAAGATTAATCGCGAGTATTATTCTAGATCTGATTTTTCTTGTAAATTTGTCGACACGTGGTGACGTGAAGAGTCCCTTTGAGTGAAGTTACCTTCTTGGTAATAATATTAGAGTTTACCATACTTATGCTATTGTTTTGCAATCATGGCGTACTATACTACAGGCGTAACCAAAACGCAGATAAGGACTCAGACTGGGGGGAGCTCTTAATCCTGTAATTTCTGTCTGTGTTGTTATCATCACGTTAAGTGATTTACGTTAAGTCCTCGAAGCATCGGGTTATTGTATGTTTGTGCAACGGTTACTTTCAATTGAGTTACATTACTTGCCATGGGCTCGTGTTTGACAAAATGATACGAAAACGTGTTGCTTTCCTAAGTGTGATGGAAATTTGAACAAGAAGAACGAAGAAATGAATGTGAAGGTTCCACGAACATGGAATAATCCGACGCTTCCAGAGAGATGAAGCAGGGAAGGAAAAGTGCTCTGCGTGTGATTATTCCGGACTCGGTCGACATTGTGATATGTGAACAGCATTTGCCAGTTGCTTACGAGACCATCACAGATCATGGAAAATAGAGACCAAAATACCTACTGTTAGAATTAAATTTTTAACCTGTTCAATGCTTTTGTTTATCTCTTTAAGTGTGTCTGGAATAACTGAGTAAAGGCAAAAACACATAAAAAAACCATTTGCAGACCCATTAGCCACTTTTACTGTCAAATCATGGTTTCATGTTAGTCTTCATCAGTGGCGTAACTTCATCCCAGGCGCCCGGAGGAAGGATATTATTGAAGCGCCCCCTGTCTCCCTCCCTCCTCTCCCATCCCTTCCCTTCCCTTCTCCCCTCTCTTGCCCTTCCCCTCCCCGCGTTGGACGCCACACTATCGTATAAAACTACGAAACACCGAAAGCAATGAAAACTGACATGTTTAACAAAACAAAAAAACCGTAGGTATTGTTTCTCAATTTCTCTTAAAATTTTACTAACATTAAACCAGACGTAAAGTACTATTTGGTAAATTTCATAACAATTTATGGCGGGACTTTGCGTCCGCAAAATTGTCAATTATCTGTTCTATGTTCAGGTCGTTAAGGCGCTGACTCATGATTGACAGCATTCCCAGAGAACTTAGCCGAACCTGGCACATTGTGATAAGCTAGTATGTCTTAAGTAACTTTAACTTGGAAAACTTTTTTCCGCGCTTGCCATCGTAACCGGAAGGGACAAGTACAACAGGCATGTCGTAATAACTTCTGAGAAGGTGGATGACAGTTCTGAATGCTTAATTAGCAGAAACTATGCTAACTCCATGACTGTGCTAACTCCCTAACATCGGCCAGTTTCACCTCCCAGCGTTGATTTCAGTAGCATCATTTGGTCAGAGAGTTCGTCAGAAATATCATGGGAGTCCTCCTTTACGAGAACGAACTCCACCATCCGATCTACACTCTCCTCTCAAAAGTATTTGAACGCTTGCACAAAACAAATATGGCGAAAGTCAACAATTACCAAACAACATTGCAATGGCTTCAAATTCAAATACTTCGAAAATATGATTGATTTAAATGTAATTAACAAAATATTTTAGGCTAGGCATTTCAGTGTAATTGATGGTCAGTCTCACTCTTTAATGTATAGTCGCAAAAGTAAAGCGCCTGGTTTCCAGGCGCCCCCTCCTGGCTGGCACCCGGAGGCGGCTGCCTCCACTACCTCCCGTATTATCACCACTGAAGACTCTTCATAAAGTGTGGCAAGACGACTTAGTGAAACCGTCCAAACGTATTGAGGTTAGCGTCTTTCCAAAGGCAATCAAATGACAAAAAGTAGCTTGTTTAAAAGCTATTTCGATAAGGCAACCTTCACAGACGCATCAAATTATTGCCCCTTGTGAAGGAAAGAAGGAAAAATTTGGAAAATTTTTAAATAGAAAACAATCAGTTTTCCGGCCAGAAATTCGGTGATCCTACTAGGGCTACAGTGACCTCTATAGAAGATATTAGACATGACTTTTCTTCTCAAAATAGCTTAATGGCTTATCAACTGGTTGTGGACGAAATAAAAAGAGTACAAAGCCTCACAAATAACATTGCTTCATAGTCTTCGTTGAAATAGCAAGAACGCTTTTTGGTAATGAACATAACTATGTGTCATTTGGGATTTTTAGTACTGAGCGCCAGGTAAATATATTTGGCAAGTTAAGATCAGGATCTGATGGTACCTATTGTATTAACGTGCAGCAAGTTTTTTAAACCTTTAGATTTATCTGTCAAATCAGCTACTGACATCATATGTTGATATCGGTGATTTGGACGTGGAGTCTTGTTATTCGTGTTGCGGTTGTAATTAAAGTATGGACAGAAATGCTATAATGGTGTTTCATTATCTACCCGAACCAGAGCCTGTTCTACCTTTAAGCGCAAAGTAGTCTTTAGTGTAGGCTATATTGCTGGATACACTGTACAAAAAAATACCCTCTGAAAAATGGCATTTATTTGGCAACTATTTAAAAAAGTTGGGAGGTTGCACATCCGAGTTAAAACGTGGCCTATCAACTTGTATTTTTTTGAAATCATAATATTTTATGAGATCATAAATTATGAATATGAAGAGTCTCTATGCCTTATTTTGATTGATATGGCAACATTTTTCTCCCGGCATTAAAGCTCCCTAAGAAAATTATCATCTAAGATTAATAAAAGTTCCATCTGCTACATGATTCTTCAGGTTTTGTATTCATATTATTCTTATTAGTGATAGGAGTTAACTAGTTGCTGCTTATATTTTCATCTACTGTGTCTTACGTAATATCACAAACTCCAATAAGCACTATTGAGGTTTCTTTCTATTCCAATTCGTTTCTCATTTTATCCTGCTATAACTGCGAATTGATACACTATGATTTTTACATTTTGGAATTCGACCCCAGTCCAAGCCGACATTTGCGTGCTGGTTACGCCTGTTGGATAATACGCCATGTTTCCAGCACATGCCGTCACATAAGGCCCCTGAGAGGACAGTGAAACGTGACTCCGCTAAAAGTCAGCACTTTTTTCCGTCCAAACCTCTCTAATCATATTCTCATCTAGGTGGTTATCAGTTTAACAAAAGGCTCGCTAAGACATCCTTATACCATTCTAGAAACAATATATATAAAGAAACTGGAACCAGGGTGGTGCAGCAGGGCGGTGCAGCAGGGCGGTGCAGCTAATCGATGTCAACCTCCACAACCCTGTAGTGTCTCACACAGGCACTGTACATATATTTGAAAAATGTGATACTGCGAACTAATCGGACCAAAAGGCCTAGAGGAGATAAGATTCTTTTACAAACAATCAGCGTGTTTATACTATTTATAGTCCTCCTTAGTTAGCATTTCCTCATGTATGCTCCTATGAAACCATTAAATGATGACGCTTTTTTGTATTATTATTTTCATATATCACAGCTTTTAAATACCATGAAATGATCTGGTTGGATTAATATATTCGCAGAAGATCACATGCAGTAAATTATAAGAAATGCAGAAAAGGCATGGAAATATTCAAACGTAATGTTTTCTCATTCGATTTTGTTGACACTGTTACTGTCTTTTACTCTACTTCCTCCATTTGACCTTTGGGTGAACATAGTTATCAAATAACCAGGGGTGAAGAAGTGGAGGGTAAAGAATCAGTGTACAAACTCTAATAAACATTGACAGGAAAAATCCAGGGCATAGAACAGAAAGATATTTGAACATGTACTGCTTAGCATCTATTAATCATCGAGTCTAACATCAACTAGCATTATTATCACTACATCATGAATGTGTTAATGACAGACCAATTCAACGTTTTCAAGAAAACAAAACCAAATTAAATAACTGAAAGCAGTTTATCAAAGTAAATTATATCATAATAGCAGCTCATTTCGGGCTTTCGAACCATAACTGTCACAAACATGAAGTTTCTTGTTAAGTTTTGTTGCAAAAAGTCAGGAACGGATCATGCGAGTGAAATATTTTATTCGAATCAAACCGCAACAAGAAGACCGAACGCCAAATTTGGATAATAGGGGAGAGAGAGCGAAGTGTATATTTTTGGAACATCGATTGACCAGGTACTCTAGAGTGTGCTTTTTAAAAAGTAAGGTACTTATGTTATAGTTTGTTTTAACCCAATGATATCAATAACAAGACGAAAATGTTTACGAGATAAATTTTTCTAATTATCCATTCATGTACTGTAAATACTCATGAATGTCAATATTGTTTAAATCTTCATAAACATTTCAGAATTTCATTATTTATCATGTCTTTATCAGCTCAGAATTTGTATTTAATTGAAGGGCTCAGAATGCGTTTACATGAAAGAAGATCACATATTTGGTCTGCCAAGTACTCATCCGTCCGTTGCTTTTATGAGGTTCTGTTTAGTTTAAAATACAGTGTTGTTTAACCGTTTATACTTAGCACAAGTGTTTATAACGAAAGGATTCATAAGGAGACACATAATTCTTGATAGTCTGCGGCTGCCTTAAAGCGTGACCCTCTGGCGTGTCACATGTGCACCCAGTATCGGGTTTTAATAATGCATTCAAAAGAAGAGATTACTGGTTTTTTAACCAGACCATGTCTCTATACTGCAGTGGCTAGCGAGAGAAATTAATTTATAATTTAGGGGAATATTGTGAAATATGCACATTTCCCGGGAAAAAAGGAGGATCATGGGTTAAGAATACCTTAAATAATAAACTGAAAACTGAGTTTCTTTAGAAGCCTGTTTAGTCACTGAGTTACATAAAAACGTAAGTAATCACTATCGGTTCAGAAGTTGACATCAGTTAATACCTATTGGAGTTTTCCTGACAAGTTTCGATTGCTTTTGATATTGCTGAGCAACTAAAAAAGAGACTGGAGCCTTCATTGTGTACACTTTATGTCTTTGCGTTGCCTTTAAGTAATCATTTAGCCATGCAAGGTTGTTTAATGCATCCAATACTAAACACAGGATAAGTTGATGCGTACTTGATTACCTTTGTGAATGGGACTGAAACAAGTTTAAGAAATAGGCTCTTACATTAAGTTTACTCAACGGTTCACTTGAGAAATGAAAATTCAAGTGTATCCTTTTCGTGCCACCTCTTCAGTGGCGTATCAAGAATGATAAGAAAGGTGGACGGGGAGTGGAAATGAGGGAAAGCGTCAGATACTCAATGCCCCAATCTCTATGAATCCAAGTACAGAGCTACACAATCAAAATATTCTATAGAAGCTGTTGTACTACCAAAAGCTTTATTCCATATTTTTTTTTTTTTGGTAGGGCTAAATTCGTAAGTGTGAACGCCTCTTACTGTACAAGCAGGCCCTGGCCCTGCTCTTCGTAGATTGATAGTTTCCCTGTAATACATGTATATTTATTAACCGTCCAAGGTTTTATTTACGATAAAGATTATAATTGTGATCGATGTCAACTGGTAGGCTTTCTTTAGTCCTAGGTCGTCAGCGGAACGCATAGGTCTACAGTCCGCATCGACGATTCACTGTTTGCAGCCTGCACAGTGATATTTTTTATTCCACATCAGTTATAGGGATATTTGTGACATAGCAAGAAACCCGACTTTGCAAAGGGAATTTGTGTCATTCACTTACAAATGAAACTTTTCTTTAACAATAACCAAGATTTCGTTAATGAAAACAAGATTTGGAGCTATCGATCTAGTATTATGACATCACAATTAACTAGAGACGTCCTGGATACTGAACGCCATCAATCTGTTGAAGGCTCGCACTGATTTCTTGGCGACGCCTACAATACTGCACACCTATAGTCTCATTGAAGTTGCTCTTAAGCCTATGTGCACCTAAATCGTACTGCAAGAAATATGGCGAATTTCATTTTTCTCGAAGCTTTTCCATCGATCCTTGTCAGGAAAATTACATCGATATTAAACTAGATATAAATTAACAAGGCTTTAAAGCATATTTACAAGAAGATGAACACAAATAATATGATACCAAAACAGTAATTAGCAATAACGATGAGTATCTGATTACTGATAAGTCTTACCTTAGATACGAACTTAATTATATAAACTAGCGACAAAAATTTTAGTCGACGTTTCGACATCATCGGGATGTCATTGTTCATTATTGCTTGATAATGACATCCCGATGATGTCGAAACGTCGTTAAATTTTTTGCGCTAGTTTATATAATTAAGTTATTTAATTACTACAAGAAAAATAGGAAACACGTGTTACGGAGCCAAGAATAGGAATATAATTGAAAATACGGTCTTGATGATTACATAAAGTATAGAAATGACAGACAAAACAATTACACATAGTTCACAATAAGGGACACCGTAAAGCATTAACGAAATAATGAAAGCCTGAATACAAAGTCTTTTTGCTGACACCGAAGTGACGGCATCAGGGAGGCAATGGAGGTAGCTTCCAAAATACGGAGGTGAAGATCTGTCCTAGCTCTACGTAAGATAGAGATACTACTGTCATCATATGAATCGGGACAATCTCTATTATGCAAGAAGTGCAGCGCAATAGTCGACTGAACCTTTTCAGGTCAGTATGCCGTGACCTGACAACCATGGGCCGGCTGTTGACGTTCCCGGTCTCTATAATTTCTTAAAACAGGAGGGACGTACTGGGCTATCCTCCGTTCCAATCTATGTGATGTCCTACCTACGTATTGCTACCCGCAGCTACACATAAAAGAATAAATAACATGTACTACTAATAGTACTGTAGTAGATAGTTTGCGAAAAAAGATATAAAGAAGAAAGTTCAGGAGATAATCAGGAATAACACTGACTAATACTTACCGAAATTTTCTTGATTAACTGCTCACGTAAAGAAGACATTAAAGATATCATGCATTGCTAGCTTGAACGAAGAAAATCTATTATATTTCATGTCTTAAAATCTAAAATCAAAAGTGCAAATCTAGAGACCAGAGGAAATCAGACACTGTTGGCTACCATTGAATACCGTTTATATTTTTGCAATTATGGATAAAAAGAGGTATTGCTACTATTGTCAAGGTGCCGCTGTTGGCCATTTGACAGACCTATTATACAATTGAACGAAAGAGATTCCTATCCATGAAACTTCAGTTACTCAAATATTAAACTGCCACACACCTAGCAAATCGCAAACCAATTTCATTAGCATGTGATAATTTAATAAACTGGCATTATCCCCTGGTGACATCTGGTGGCAAGACTACTGCCTGGGAAGACAAAAGTTCAAATGTGAAAATACCCATTAATAGCGACTTTTCCAAGGCCCTTCCCTGACGTAGATAAGTAGCACATGTTTATGGTGCCAGCTATGGGAAACATAGAATTTTAAATACCGCACAGCATCTAGTTATAAGAGAATGGCCCGGCCTTCACGGAAAGGATGGGGCCTTGCAGATTATCTATCCCATAGTTAGGTGAGGTACATTAATCGTGACTAAGTTATCCGTGATAGTGGATTTTGCCCTTGGACCCTGTAGTAGAGCTTCTTCATGACCACAGGGAGGGGGTCATCATTCCTATAGACTAATTTAAGCTCTACTTAGGTTACAGCCATAACCTCCTGCGTTTGACGTAGAAGGTGGTCCTTGACTGAAACATAGATTAAACTGAAATTGACTGAAACATGAAATGTAAGAATAGTAAACAGGGTACAAAAAATGGAAATGGAAATGGAAATGGAAAGAATGGAAACGATCAGAAGAGGGCATTAAATGTAAGAACAGTAAACAGGGTAGAAAAAATAGAAAGAATGGAAACGAACATCATTAAACTGAGTGAGGTAAGGTAAGATGAAATTTGTAAGATCAGCATAGACAACATAAATATAATGTATTCTGATAGCGAACAACGTCGGAGTAAATATAAACAATCATGTGGCAGGTGCTATGCCTAGATTCTAGCCACTATCCGACAAAATAGCCGTTTCCAAAGTCAAAGTTGCACGACATAAAATCGATTATATTAGCTGCGAAGAACAAGCTGTCACTCTAAAGAGGATATTAGGGATCTCAATCAAAGTACGGAAGGTATACGGGAATATGGAAAGAACTGTTCATTAAATATCTGGATAGGTAATATTAATGCAAACGAGGCCTTAATATCTGAATATCCAAAAACTAATTTATTAATCTGGAGAAACGAAATAAGAGACGTTGGAGGCTCACAGGCTCATTAAATTTTAGAAAGGGAAGAATCTTATGGTAGGTAACAAATATGCAAACACTAAGCAAGAAATATTTGCATGGGAGAGCTCAGAGGGCATAGTGCGCAACCAGATCGACTTCATTATGATCAATAGGAGATTTAAGAACGAAGTTATTGATGCAAAAACAAACCTAGGAGCAGAATACAGATGAGAGGTATTGTCAAAGGAGAAGATATTAGAATTGAGTATAATGTAAACGTGAAGACCAGATGTAATCGCCTCTGTGTGGAAGAGCTCTCACAAATCGAAGAGGACTAGAATGGCACTGCACTTTTCCAAGCAATATGTGGACTTGTTTTTAAGATAAAGAAAAAAGAAAGAGATCCTGGATGACAGATACAATCTCAATTTTGATAGAACAAGGGAGAATAGGGAAAAACAAACAACAAAAATAGTGATTATGATGGAAAGGAAAGCGCGCTAAAATAAAGAAACATTAAACAGATGTAGGAGAACAAAATGAAAGAATTGAAAGAGCTAAGAAACAAGAGTGTAATATGTGAATGTAAGGCATAGTAATGGTTCTGTTTGAAGAAAAAGGCTTCTAAAAGATAAGGAAAGAATAAATCCTTGGGCTCAATCACGATGCTCTATGGGAGAACGCCATACAACAAAGCCGACGGGAAGGACATCCTTGTGGAAGGAATTGGAACTTTATTGAAATCGATGAAGGATAGCAAAGTACGTGGATCAAAGAGTGTGTGAATTTAGGTGACCAAGGTCTTAGACAAAGAGAGATTTTTACAATCTGACAGTATTTTGTATACAGAAAGGGGCCAACTGGATACATGAATGATTTTCTGTTTATTAGACTATCTAAGAAAGCAAAGGTCTGAATGTACAATGAAAAAAAAGTATACCGCATTAAGAGTCAATCTGAACATTATCTCAGACGAAAGATAGATTTAAGTGATCAATGATAATCAAAATGGATAAGAAGAAGACAAAGGAACAAGAGAAGGAATGTTAACTGTAAGAGCTACCTCTGAAAGACACTTACATCTCTTTCAGCGACTACTAGAAAACCTTCAACCGTGTTGATTACCCGGGGGTAATTGAATGCTTCAAAATGATAAGTAACAGAGACCAGGGCTTCGCATCTATAAATTATCTTCACTAATATCAAGAGGCTTTTCTTTACCTTAAAAATAACAAAAGCAATGACACAAACAGCACAGGAGGCATTCGCCAAGGTTGTATTTACTTGCCTAGCCTTTTTTATCTTTATACTGAATACATCTTCAGCAATGCAGAAAATCTTAGGCATGCTATCATCAGATATGTTAAGAATTTACAGTATACTGATGATACAGCCCTGATTCTCGAAACTTAAGAGTCACTTAAACTAATAATCGACATTGTGAACAAGGGAGGTAAAGGATATGGCATGAAGATCGATGAAAGAAAACAAAATCACAATATTCAAATTGAGGAATGATACCACTCCATACAACATCAAAATTGTCGCCACCATCAGGGAATCAACTTTATTTACTAATATTGGTAACTAAAGGGCTCAGATGGAAGGAACAAAGTGGAAGTCATTCAAAGATCATCTTGGTAAGCGCCTTGTTTAGTAAAATAAGATCAATCGCAGTCAAAAGCTACATTTCCCTTATATTAAAAACAAGCCTTGTAACGTACAAAATCTGAGCACCCTACTGTACAGTGCCAGAACTTGGGCTGTCAGATTATCCGTGGTCAAGCGACTAGAATTCTCTGAAATGTTGGAAATCACAGGAGCGCAGAATTTTAAAAATTGTCCGGACAGAAAAAGTTACAAAGAGTGAAGTGCTATGAAGGGCCAACGCCAATGATGAAGGCAATACAAATTAAAAATGTTTTACACATATAATTAAAAGAACTGACATGAACATGGCATGGCACATTGGCGGATAACATCAATGGAAGGAGAAACAAAGGAAGAGAAAGAGCATATCGGGTCAGCAATAACAACAATTGAATAAGAATAAGTTATCATGATGCAATAGAAACGACACACAAAATATGTAAGTGAAAGACGGTGTCAAACACCCCACGCTCTGTGAATAGAACATAGAGATAAGCAAATGACCTGTCCAAGCACTAATTTTGGTAATAGAGCTCCGAGTGCATCTCGTACCCTAGCCATTGCTCAGTGCAAGTTTAGACTCCACTAACTCATAGCTGCGTAGACTATTTATGAACGAAAATACGGACCAACAGACTAAGGGACTCGCTCTTCATAATGATGATTGATATTCCTTGATTCTTAGGAGAAACGTTTGTTAGAGTTTGTGTTTGTTGTCGGTTGTGCAATTATAAGAAATTTGTTTATTACCAACCATTATATCTTTGTTACCGAAAAATGTCAATAATTATTCTATTTAAAAATTTGCCCGTGACTTCTTGATCGCGTGACTTTGCGTAATTAAGTCCGTCTAAAGAACGTCATCAGCTGCAAAACAGCCGCGATACTGCGAATTGTAGGATATGGGCAGTGACTATTCATACTGCCATCAGCAGAGCTGTACTGCGATTCACAGATGGAACAGAGTGTGAGGTACCGCGTATACGCTGCAGAATTTTAGGGACAGGAGCAAAAATGCATTTCCACAGATTAGAAAATGAAGAAACATTGACAAGCTGCAATTATAAGCCTTCACATATCAATAAGAAAATAGACCTAATAAAAATTTTTGACGATGCAGTAAAAACAAGGGTGTTTAAGATTGAAATGTCCTTCATTATAGTAAGAAGAGCTACCAACAAACTGTTCTTACAGGGTCAGTCGTAAAAGCCATTAAGGGTCAATCTAAATGTAGTTATTTAACCTAGCAGATCTGGGTATTACAAACACATTCTTCGACCAAGGTTTTAAGGCAGGAACTATCGAAGAATGCCTCCAGTTATAAGTAAAGGAAGACTCTGAAACACATTCCTAATTAAATAGGGTGGTTACACAACAGGCCTGGAGAACATTTCTGCAATTTCTGCATTTGAGGTATTGTCGTAACCTTAATGGAAACTAAACTAAAGATTTTTTTTGAAAATGTGTTGCCTATCTGGAGGATGTAAGGACCGCAGCTGCAGTAGAACAGGTTCATTTTAGAAAGAAACGTATTGCGTATTACTATATACCAGAATTGAGTGTAATTACTGATTGACTATGTATTCACTATCGAATGCCTTTCATTAGTCGTTCAGTGCTCCCGAGCCAAGGGTTCACGATAAACTTCCAAGGTCAAACACATTCTTTCCAATAATGTTCCCGTGAAACTTAAGATATCGAGGAAAAACACTGCCCAAAAGGCTAATCAAATTCTTGAGTCGAACCCCTAAATCACAGAGCCGATGTGGCGGCCGACTGAGTTCTACGCCTTGGCTAATAGCGCTACTTATGCACTACGGTACTTGGAAAATAAGCAACAAACAAGAATAAAAGTAAAAGAATTCTCTTCCAAATACCATTTGACATTGTAATATGGAGTGTAGCCATCGTCCCCGTACATTTCAACCTCATAATGAGTTCACAAATACATTACATCGTCCGGTCCTGCAATTGTCCCTGATAAAAACTGCCTTTCGAATTTTATTCCTTGAATATTGATTCATCGTTACATCCTCCCTCGAGGTATTTTCACCAGAGCTAGCCAAGTCACGTTGTCAATCCATAAACCGGCGATTGCGACTGTCTGGAGGATTATGTGCAAAGGTAAACCAGCATCTCGCAAATGGTATGGCATCGAGTATTGAAGTGTACTACTTTGGTGTCACTGTTCTGGCATTGCTTGTACAGCGTTTCATAACTGCATGACTAGTTATTTTATCGATCACTTGTGACATAATTCAACAATCGTTAGAGATACAGTAATCTCATGTCACCTATTGAAAGGTTGATATAGCAGGAAAAGCATTTTGCTTGCTTACAACCAACTTTTGGTGTTGATACGAGATATAACCTTTCAAGTAACCCTGAAAATGAGTAAAGAACCAAGGAATAAAATGAACACGTACACCCAATTGCAAACAGTACAAGTCATGATAAACTTTCCTACAATGTAGAAGAAGTAGAATTCAGCATGAAGTTACTGTGGCCATGGGTTATACAAAAATCTGCAAACTCTTGCCTATAAATTACGATCACCAGAATCATTTTAATCAGACTTAATTTACTTACGTTTTCTTCTGCACATGAGTTTGTGAGAAAATTACCTTTACAACATGATGGGTTCTCCTGTCACTGTTCGATCAGCTGAGCAATCTACTCAGTGAATTAAAGTGAAAGTGGCTTAGTACACAACAGTCACTTGTACCCTTCACTTGTTCTTCAAGCATGTTCAACATGATACACGTGTAACAAGGCTGGGCTATCGAAAAACAGGTACAATCAATCTGACGGGCTTCCCGAGTTTCCGTCTCCTCAATTCCTTTCACATGGACTAGGTGAGCCCCGTGACTATAGTAAAGAGAGGCTGTTAAAGCTTCCCAGCGCTGGGATCGAACCTGGGTCGGTGGTTATCAAAGCAAGCCTTTACACCACACAGCCAAACACTCCATACTCTATACACTTACACTATACCCTGACTTAAAATGAATGGAAACTGATGAAGTTTCAGCAAGCCAAACCAAGACAGATCCATAACGTGGCTCAAACATCTGCAAACTTGTTACTGCAAACTACCAACTCGTACTCTCCATCATATGGCTTATAGAAAACTATATAACGAATATGTAGCGTCTATTTGAGGATATTAAAAATATTGGGGGTTGAGGCAGGGGATACAAGTACAAAAGAGGATAGGCAATAAATATAACAAAAGTACAAGCAAACATGCAGGTAATGTAACAGACAATAGCTCTTTCACATTATCCACAAAATAAGTCTCAATGATACCACTTTGTTTCTTCTCCTCTGACTTCATTTTAACGAAATTTAAAACTTCATGCTATTAGAGCCGCCGTGGTCTAGTGGTTCAGGAATTGGACTCACATGCCAGAGGTTGTGGGTTCGAATCCCGCCTATCCCGATACAAAGACTATCGGTTAAGGAAGGCAAGGGGAGACCACCCCCTGTAAATGTGCTCTCTCCCCAGGACATTGCTCACTCTAGCTGTGCAATAGGCTACGCTCGAAATCGAGTATTCCACCAGAACTAAATGCGATTAAGTAAAATAGAAGGGTCAATTTGTTAGGGAATGACACATATTTAAAAACTTTACAGACAGATCGATTTCTAATTTTATTGCTTAATAACTATTAGACGACTTTAAAAGGGTGGATAGGAATAGATGGGGCGGTCGAAGATTTTTCTATAATTTCATAAACGAGCGGGTCTAAAGAAAGTAGGACTTGCACTTTAAAAGATATCAAAATGTTATTAAATATCCGAAACGAATGAGACTATTAAGCAAATAAAATATTAAAAGGCCAAAAACACTTAAAAAATTGTGATAATCTTCCATTGCACATAAACTACAATATGATGTTCCTGTGCATATGCGTTTAAATGGCTACGTCGGGAGGAGATGGAGGAAAGAGTCACAATAATAACGGGTAAGTGTCGCAATCGAAGGTAAAACTAGCCTGTGCACCTTAGAGGTAGTGTACATTTAAGCATATAAAAAATATTGGTTGATGAACTAAAGTGCAGTTAGACAACAAATACAGTAAAAGCATCTGCAAACATGCAGGATGTGTTCCATAGAAATATTACTTCATATCTGTGACCACGTAATTAACACTATAATTTACTGATAAAATTTTACTCCAATTTCCAATAACCAAAGACGTTATGCAATGAAGAAAAAAAAGAAGAAATAAATGATACGAAAGGAAACATAAGTAAATCATATGGTTTAATCATCTCCAAACAGGCAGTCATTGCATAAGAAAATTGTAACTTTACATCTTCATGAAATAAAAAACTATGCAAACTTGTTAATTTACTCCTACTTCAATAAAAACCCGCCATAAATTGCATCATAATTACGAGGAAAAAAAATCAAAAAAGTGAAAATACACCAAAAACGTCTTAAAGCCAGATACTACCAGAAACGTACAAGAATTCTTTGCTTCAAGGAGGCAAACAGATTGACAGTTATAAAATCGAAGCCAACGTAAATGGCAAAAGTAAACATAGAATAAAACCCTACAGTACCTGCATCTACAAAATAGCATGTACCTTTGGAGATCAATTACTTTACAGTATTGACAATACTGCTAAATGCCTTCAGTATTCCTTGCAGTTAAATAGTTTACCGTCACATAACTTTGAAGGGCGAGAAGATATTGCTGTTAATAGGTAATTACCTAGATGGTAGCATACGTCTTCATTCGTATCGATCTGTTATCACGTCAAAGTGATTCTTGATGTCCAGTTTCTCTACTGCATTCTTTACTTAGGTCCATCCTTTCCTAACTTTGGCTCACCTCCATTCCATCATCCCTGTTTCCTTTTTTTACGATGCATAACAAGACGTAACCATTTTACCGTCACCATAAGCTTATCGCAATAATATTTACAATTTCTTCATTAGTACCTGTCCCTTTAAAACGAATGCTAGCCATCTTTGCAACATAATAACTTGACTGCTTCTATTCTTGCCTTCGTAGTCGCATTGCTTCACTTCTATGCAGCACCGCAAATGCTACAGGGCCTTTCAGCCAAGGCCTCCATATCTCAGTTAGATAATAACACTGGAACGACATCGAATATCCACCCCGCCTGCTGATCCTTAGCTATAGATTCTCCGATGTTTAAAGTGAGTTGTTTCTTTTTAATGCTTAGGACTGGATAAGATTTTTTACCTGCAAAATCTTTTGGGTCAGGCAACATAGTGCCTATTGCAATAGTCGTCTTTCAAGATCTTCGGCCAATTTGCACCTTTACATTCCTGAGCCCAATCACAGCCCGCTAACTAAGGCAAAGTCGCTTGGCCTCACACCACAAAATATTCCATTAGTAATAAAATTTCAGCAATTTGATAATGCTACGTCGAAAATGTTTTAAAACTGACATAGGTTATACCCCTCTAAAACACTGTCAGTTGTGTAGAATTATATTTGTCAATTAATATATTGGTGAAGCATATCCTTAATTTTTAGCTGGTCAGGTCTTGGGGAATCACAGCACACCTGATCTTACAGCCTTCCATATACGACGTGATTTCACCTGTGAGATCAGCCGTCGTCAGTGTCCCTTCTATGCTGTGAGACGAATGTGAATTGTAGTCCCCACTCCATATGGCCACTCCATATGGCCACTCCATTTGGCCACTCCCTGAGCCAACTACCATCAAGAGAGGTTGCTGACTGCTACGCCATCATGTCACATACAGCACCCAAGGGCCAAATGTACAAATCAGTCTACCTCGCAGTCCACCACTAGATCAAGGTACGTAAACAAGGTAGCTCACTCTTAACACTATGCATATTAACTCTTATGGATCGATCTACCTTAGCTCGTTCTTTCTTGTGAAGCGAAGATCCATGTTTTTACTTAGACTGATTAATACCACTGACCTTCCCAAACCCATTCTCTTACTGATAAGATTAAGGTCTTTTTCTCAGAATACCCAATCTTCATTGCGACACAAGGGGCTCACTCTAAATGTTTCTCCATGGTGCAATTACGCCTTTCTGAGCATGCGTGAGTAATATCCATGAACGTTAGGTCCTTCATGTAGTGCACTCAACCTTCTAAACAATAAAGCTGGATGGATTCGACAGTTGCTACACATACCATACCCTTAAGAATATTAGTCATGCCATATTGCCATACTTTCTGGACACTATGAAGATCTTGCTAGGATTTGCTTTTCCCTAGTTTTGATGTCCTCCTTACACATGCTGATATAGGAATAGAGAAGCTTGACATTATCATTGATTGCTAGGACTGGGGACTAACCTCTTGTTATATTTTACACACGAACACATGAATGCTCAGCAGTTGTGACAAATTCTGCGACGTTCTTCTGATTAACATTTCTACAAATTCTAAGAGAGTATTATTGTCTCTGATAATGTGATTAATACACCGGCAAGCAATAAAGAATATTACGCCAAAAAAAGGAAATTATGTTTTTACAACGCTTCGTCTATAACTGACATAGGAAATATGAATATTCATATCAATTCTAATATTAATATAACTAATATTTCCTATGTCAGTTATAGACGAAGCGCTGTGAAAACATAGCTTCCTTTTTTGGCAAAATATTCGGTGATATTGTCATACGCAGAGGCAGTTTAAAGCATCAATCTGAATCGTCACTTGCTAATTGGCCTGTTAATTCTTATAGCAATTAAACACATCACTAGCATCCCATTTAACGTCATATTTTTAAAAACATTTCCCACCAAGAAATGCCAGAAGGGTTGACTGCAGCTGCATTATGTACAAAACTACATCTGATGCTAATTTAGGGCTTCGTTGCGTCTCTAAAAATTAAATTTAAGTAAAAACTTTACTTTTGACTCGTTCACTGTCCCAAAGTTTTATATAATTCAGGGTTACACACAACGATCCCCCTCAATTCCTGTCTAAATGTCTGTCGGAAGATTTTAAAGTCAGTCGGAACAAAAAATTCGTGTCCGAAGTTGTTAGATTCAAACTTTTTTGTTACTTCATGCCAACATAAGAAAAAGCTACCCATGCGCAGTGTTTACAACACAAACCTTTCCCGTAAGGAATATCTACTGTTCATACTATTCGCTGACTATTAACAAGTTTGTAAGCAATACTATTTTTGACATTCAAACAAACATCGGACTCTCTTGCCGTCTGCTGTCTCCATGACACGTTCTCTAAAAACAGCGGGTCTTCACTAGGCAGATGCAAAGTATTTAGACTCAAGCAAAACAAGCTTTCTTCGCTTGGGGTCTGTAGAAGTCTTGTGGTTATACTACATCTTCCAAGAAAGAAGCCAGTGATTTCGTAGGTGCTTTGTATTTCTATGACGACAACATACACTTCTAGTACAGCACGATTTGGGCGAGGCTATACTTTTGGCTGTGTTAAGGACCTACTGCGTGGTAATCTTCAAACTAAACAGAGGGCAACCAGCTGCAACTCATGGCAAGACAACGGGCAGTCACTTAGAATTTTTAATGATACTGTCAAGACTGTAAATGATGATTTGTACGTAAAACCACTGCCAGACTAGAAATCAATCATTAATTCCGTGCACGAGCAACTAGGAGGGGTGTAAAATGCAGAAAATTTATAACCATAGTAACAGATGTTCTCTTAGTCTTGTGGCAAAAGGACTTTGAAAGTCAAGGTCTCTAGTATAACCTTTTGAATAATTGCCCTATCTCACAAAGTAGAAAAATGCATATTTGACAGACTAAATTATACCCAAGACGCCTATCGCCAGGCACTGGTCAAAGACGGCAGCCTAGATTGAGGGGTTTTTCTACAGGAGTCGTCTGTACTTTATGATCCTCGCATTAAGTAGATGGCGCAATTATGAAGCATATCGACAGACACTTGACAAGGAAATAATCCGGAGTTGACGACAAACGAAGTAAGACAAAATCAGACAGTAATCATATACTATGAAATCAACGGACGCTTGAATTGCTAATGATATTATGAGTAACTTCAACTGCTTTCAAAAATTAAAAGGAAATGAAACAAATTCAAATATAAATTCAATTAATCGGCGATAAAAAACACTAACTTTTACTGAGCGAGGTACGTGTGTAAGGGTTACACTTGCACGAGATAGTAGTCTGCAAAGTGTCTACTAGTACGATATAGTGTACCAATCAGACAGCTCTTATCCCCTACACTCTATACAGAGCCTAAAAGAACATTTTGGATGACACTCCAATCCAAAGTATTAACAAAAGCTTTCCAGTTTTCCACTTTTACGCTAGCATGTAAAACACATAAAATGAACGTTACGAATTTAGACAACATCGTCCATTAATAATATGTTGGCTTGTAACATCAGGGAGTTTAGAGTGGTCGGAGGAGTCTATGTAAGGCATGTAGAGTATGTCTGCATAGTGTAGTGTAGTGTAGTGTAGTGTAGTGTAGTGTAGTTTAGTGTAGTGTAGTGTAGTGTGTAGTGTAGTGTAGTGTAGTGTAGTGTAGTGTAGTGTAGTGTGTAGTGTAGTGTAGTGTAGTGTAGTGTAGTGTAGTGTAGTGTAGTGTGTAGTGTAGTGTAGTGTAGTGTAATGTAGTTTAGTGTAGTTTAGTGTAGTGTAGTGTGTAGTGTAGTGTAGTGTAGTGTAGTGTGTAGTGTAGTGTAGTGTAGTGTGTAGTGTAGTGTAGTGTAGTGTAGTGTAGTGTAG
>JAAAKL020004981.1:8380-20045 GCA_010016065.2 Carybdea cf. marsupialis auct. non (Linnaeus, 1758)
ACGTAGCCTTGGATTGAGCCACGTAGCCTTGGATTGAGCCACGTAGCCTTGGATTGAGCCACGTAGCCTTGGATTGAGCCACGTAGCCTTGGATTGAACCATGTAGCCTTGGATTGAGCCACGTAGCCTTGGATTGAGCCACGTAGCCTTTGATTGAGCCACGTAGCATTGGGTTGAGCCACATAGCCTTTGATTGAGCCACGTAGCCTTGGATTGAACCACGTAGCCTTGGATAGAAACCGCCGGCCACCCTGTTTATATTATTGAACAATCCCTCTAAGGACTTATGCGTGTTTCCTTCTCAGCTCCAGATAAGCAAGAATCTAATGGTCCTACGAGGATCAAGACCTTACTTATCCAAACAAAATCTGACCAATCGTCGTGAGAATGTCAACGTTTCTCCATCAAATTTGGCATTTAAACTGAATCTAGCAATATGGCATTTATAGACATCAATCATTGGGAATGCAGAAGTAAGTTAGCCAAGTTGATTAAAATCAAAAGCAGTTATTCATCAAGTATGTAAACTGTTTTCTGGGAGGTGGTGACAGACATAGCTCTCCTCCATGACCAGTGATAAGTCATCCCGTTTCAAAAATGTTTATTTCTTTGAAAACACACTATTCTACTTGCTTCGTACATTAGAATAAGAGGAAAGAGAAGAAAATGGTCTTTCTTAGTCCGAGGCAATACGAATGCTTTTTTGACTTGAGCTATAACCATATTTCTGATACGACTGAGAACCACCTCTATCCCTTGTCAAATGCTAATCAATTCCAGCCGCATTTCAATATCAACGATTGAGTGAGCCTTGGCATCAATCCCCAAATTTCAGCCTGGAAGGCCTCCATTTATGCAATCATTCTTCTACCAAATATCATTAATTGTCATAAAATTGTTGTTATGCAAATCGTTTCCATGTGTAGAGAAGCATTTGATTGGTTAATAATACTGTACTTATGAAAATCAGCTACATATATACGAAAAGGAAAATGGGTTGTAAATATAAAGTTATATTAGTATGCAACTAGTTTGACTTAAGTCCTAGAATGTAGTTAGAAAGATAGGAAAGTTATTGATTTGGATCGCTGCTTGATTCAGAAAAGAAATCTTAAATGAAAACTGTAGCGATAGGGAAAAAGATGAGCTAATCTGTAGTCTTGATAAGATGAAAATTTATCCGACCTTGTGACCCAAAGTTATTTCTAGATATAATAACCAGATAGATCTACATGAAAACTCAGATAGTGTAACTTTGGTTAAATACAAATCGAAAAGTATGCAATTTTAAATATAACTTTCTAGTAACATGTCAGGGGTAATATTCTCATTTCAGTTCTCTGAAAATTGCAAGATGAAAAAAAGACGTTTGGTTCAATTCTTTTTGGTTACGCTTATGAAACGCTACCAATACTGCAGCGAGAATTGTTTGGTTCGGTGAGGCTTGAGCGACATAAATCTGGCTTATTGTACAGAATGAAACGTCAGCCTGCAGAGATGAGTTATGTGAGATTTATACTACCGAATGGCTCAATGTCGTGTCGCTGTTTCTTTATAAGAAACACCTGTGCTTCCTTTTCAAGCTTAGTAATTAGAAATTGACACAAAATAACGAAGAAACCTCCCAAATGCCTTGCTTTTTTAGGAAGTATAATTTACATCACATAGCAGTAGACGTGGTCTTTTGAAATTCAAAACTGAGAGTCGTTAATGATTGATGTCTATTAATTTACCTCATAAAATTTGTACAATTTTTAATCAAAGAATATCTTTTGTCATGGTGCAATGATTTCTACGCAACTACAAAAACCCATATGAAGATCCCTAATACATGCCTGCGTTATGAAAAATAAGTTGAAAGAACAAGCTTTGTTCTTTCTATCTGACATTCAAAACTTGACTGATGTTAATTAAATGGCTTTGTAAAAATACAAAAGAACTGGTGGAAATCGAAAACACTGTAATACGCAGCTGCCTTGAGAATTGAGCATCCATTTACAAGACATTGGTGGACAAGGGAATTTTACAATCTGTTATTGAACCGTTCTGCAGTTGGCAGCTTGAAGCTGTTAAAATATCGATATTGATACGTTTCGACAGCAGATGTTTTAATTAGATACAACCATATTTGCAAATTGACTCTGCTCCATCGTTAGTAGCTAACTGTTGTTACGACGTCCTTCCTTCAATTTCTAAAAAAAGTACTCATATTTAAAAATGAGCAAGCATAATGTTCATACTTGATAGATCTATGTTTGGAATGAATTCCGAGGGCAGAATATTTTGGCACCTGCTACTGTAGATTTGCACAAGAAGCGTATGACAGCAACCATCTTTAACTCTTACCTTGATATAGAGATTTTAAATTAAATGGTACAGAACATAAGTCTGGCTTGTGATTCTGAGATTTTTGTGCTCTGGAGACACAAGTAGAATGACTTCGGTTGGAAAATTTCCCGAATTTTAATAAACGGTCGGGCTAAAATTTTAGGAAGGGGGCTGTAAAGATGAAACAATGAAATCACCAGCATTAGTCCTTTAAAAATATCAATATTAGGAACTGGTACCAAGTTGGCTTGAGATGATTATGAACTGTAAATTTTGTCCCTAAATTTTCTACAAGATAGGAAATTTCACTCACAATAAAAGGGAACAAGACAAATTTCTCCCCAAATAAATCAGAGAACGAATAGAAATAAAATGTACCGGGTAGAACATTTGAAAATCATAATGGAAAAGGGTAGAGTTCTATTCGAGACTAGAGAGTAGAAAGTAAACCAGAATGTCATTCTATTAATGGAATTATTTATTTGCAAAGGTAATGATTCATTTCTTACCAAATCTCCAGAGTTATATCACCATTTCATTTACCGAGCATTTCGTCGTTCCCTAGACGTTCTCGCCTCATACAATTGACACATACTCATATTTTCTACGTATATAGCAATGTATGGAATATGTGCAATATATTCTTATTTTCATCTATGGATTAAACGTGGACAATTTGACCTTTCTGGGCCCAAAAGGAGGGGGGATAAAGCAGCTGTTTCTCCCTATCCTGAAAAGTGAGGAGAAAGAGTCTTCCCCGTCCCCCCAGAATCTACGCCCATGGTATCTACGTTCCTTATTTGGAAGTACTTGCATTAATCGTCACAAACTACGATAGGGTTCAAAATGATGGCAGGTCTAAATACATGGTGTAAGTAATGAGAGTTCGTCTAAAATTATCACAAATAAGTGAGAAAGATAAGAGGCGATGAAGCAGAAGATACGGAAGAAATAGTGAAAGAATATAGGTGCAGAATGTAGAAACGAAAGAGTTGGCTCGAGAAAGGAAAAGGCCCTGCAGAGTGTGTATCATGTAATCTAACATAGATGCATAACAGTTTGTTTAGTTTGATAACTGCTGTTTAGTGCAAAACCCTCGACGTATCTCGTCAAGTTTCAGTTTATTTTCAAATCTTCCTATTTAGCACGATTCCTCAATGGTCCGAAGAATATTCTTTCACCAACTTTCTTAAGTCGACCATTATCTTAGTACAGCGATGTCGCTTCCAAGTAATAAAAACTTTGAATATTTGAAATTTTTGTCAATAAAGGTATCAGACATCATAGAGGTATAATCTGGAGGAAAATAGAAAGAATTTGCTGAACAGGTAAATGTACATAGAATTAATCCGACGTGTTCTTCTTGTAATAAGGGTGATAAGGATAGGACACCTGGAAAATGACACTATGAGCAAATTTCTTGAACAGTAAAGCTAGGGCTTCACTTTATTGGAAGTCATTCAGTAAACAGTTTTAGAACTGAAAAATAATCTATACAATACTAATAAGTTTCGTCCACGATTTTAAGACCTAGTAAAGATAGGAAACCAAATAAAGTTTGGAATGTAAGCAAATACTACCTGTGATCAACCACAGGCAAGGTTCGGAATAGTTAAAATAGAAAGTTACAAACATCTTAGGAGATTTATTTTAGCAATCCACTTTGAATAGCGAGGAGCTCAAAACTTTATAATCATGATTGAATTTAGTCGTTTCTGTTTATCTAATTTTTTTTGCTGAACGGTAGAGACAGCTCACGAGCATGCACATCTGAGTTTTTATACAAAGAAAAGAACAGACAGGCAGCTACTGTCAAAATGTTCTTGTGTAATACCAAAAGTTGACGCACGAAATTTTTCAAGCAATACAGGAGGTAGTCGGCGCGCAGACCAAATTTATAAAGTACGGTCTACGCATCTACCCGTAATTCTTAGCATGCTGACATAGAAGCCTCGCCTTTACGTTTTCATGCCCTAATGATAACTCAAACCCTCATGGGCAGCTAAAGTCAGAAGGCTTCATGTAGTTGAGAACAGAATTTCCTACTAACAAGATTGTATGGAGCAAATGCTGTTCTGATCAGATCAAAACAGAATCATTTTAAAAAGGAATCAATTTGTTTAATGTTCCCATTTTTGACCGAGCATCAGACCTTTTCGCCAGAAATGGATTCACATTCTATAATATCATCTTTCCTAGCCATGGATGGTATGGCAGTGTGTCTTACGTAAACAGTTGACATTCAAATTGGATGAGAAGCGGCTCTTTATGTGAAATATGTTACTTAGCGTTTGTTGGGAAGCAGTGCTGGGATCAAGAATATGAAATGACTGCCAAGCAATCTCAAATTCTTGTTCTAGATAATGTTGTGAAACCTCTAATTTGGCAAATTGATAAATTCTTCATGAAGGTGACACCATCACAAACAACCTTTTAACATTGATAATAGCATTGGCCTGGATCTGCCAAACTGGAGAAGTCAAAATGATAAATGTTCAAGTAACAAGTCATGACGACTGCAGCTATATCAATAAATCTATCAGATTATGAAGCATTTGTGTTATTCTACTAATCTTTTTCAGATAAATAAATTTTTCACAGCGATCTTTCTTGTAGAAGTAGCTACTGTACTGATATCAGAAAAGTCTTACTTTACCCTAATATCAATCTCCTGTTTTGGCTTGCCACGAAAATAGAAGTTCCATATAGCTGGCACAATAAAGCTGAGTTAGATGGTAAACTACTTGGTATTGGTCAATGATGTAAGGATTGAAAAGCAATGAGGAAGATGCTTGTCAAACCTCACTGTGCCTTTGCTATGAGTGTTGGGTTTCCTTCTGTTTGCAAACGGAAGTTTTTTAGAATGAACAATTGAAACTTGAGTAGCCAATCAAGAATTCGATGTATTCATTGCTTGAATTTTGACACACCAATAAGATTGGCCGTTATGCAATAAAAAACCAATAGCTAAGGTAAATCCAATACAAGTTCATACAAGGATATTGTCGTCAATGCACCTATACTACTATATTAGCAGTTTTTTCAGCACGTAGAATGTGCCAGAGGTGCAAAATCACTTCGAGCCGACCGGTGGCACCACAAACAAACGCTAAACTTCAAATTCCGCGACTTTAAGCTCTCCCAGCCGCCTTTGCTAAAGATAAATTGGCATTTTATGGACTTTGTTTTCATGCACAAACATTTTACACGCTTTTTTTACTGCTGCGTTTTTTTATAAAACTAGAATTTGTCTTTGTCGAAGTTAGTTATTTGAAGTTTGTATGAAATTATTTACCTTGAATTCTTTTCGGTCTCCTTTCTGAAATGCAATGTAAAGTCTTGATGTCTGATAAGAATGAAAATATGTGTAACATTGCCGACCTATAAACGTTATTGATTTGATAAAGCCTTCAGCAAAATTTGGATTTCATACGATTTAAGGTTTTCCTACTAACAGTCTGTAGTCACTAGGATGAAATTACTGTTCGATTTGTCTGCTTGTCGGCTTTTTAGGTTTGTTGACATTATCAGAAAAACGTCTCTAGACGTCTTATGAAGTTATGGTCAAATCTTATGCTTCTTTTCATTAGATACCATCCATTGATAACAAAGGTTAGGGTTGACCCTACTTCTTCTCAAATGTTAAGCCTCTCAAACTCACTTCAACCATACAAATTTAAAGTAAAGAAACATCAATACCCTTGCTGCTAAATATTCTAACACTTGCCGACTCAGTTGATGCCATTGATGGTAGATGTTTATCATGTCTACACTTCTACACTTCTTCTCAAATGTACACTCGTTACGACTCAAGACATGATAAACATCTCCCATCAATCAATACCCTTGCTGGCAATCAAAGCTATCCTTCAATTACAGATGGATGGTTAATGCAAATCGTCCGATACGCTGCCAAACTTTCGGAGCAGTGTGTTCATTAAGGAGAGATAGCAGAGGCAGTGGAAACAAGGCCTGTAAATTTTAGCAGAAATTTTGAATATCAAACAGAAAATCTTATTCGTTGCTGTCTAGTCAAAACACAAGACTCATCTTCGTGTCATTTACTCCCTTGAAAACATTAAGAAGCAGCAAAACAAGCAAAACAAAACATTGGAAGACTAAATTGTAACAATGTTGTGTACTAAATTCTTTCTAAAAACTAATAATCGACAATTTTATCTTTCTTAACTTTATGTAGTTTATACTCACGTGGATGCTGCATTTATCCCTTGAAACTTTAGTCAGCTAAAGTTTAATTGGTATTACTTTGATTGTCTGAATAGCGTTGGATCAAAGCATAAAATTCTGGGCTTTGTTGTTTGTAACGAGAAGCACTTTCTTCTCTTATTCCAGTTTTCATTTCATTTATCTTCTTCTTATTACTCATATTTCTACTGAGATGTTCTCAGAAATCCAATATTTAAGTTGTGTGCTTTACTAAGGCGCAATACACCATTCAAGACTTGCTATTACCTTGCTGTATTCTAAAAATAAGGGGAAGTAAATTTTGAAAGTATCCAGGACTTCATCAAAATATAGATAATTGATTGACTGTTTTATCACTTATGCTTGCTATGAAATAATAAAAGGATGAGGTCAGGAGTCTGATGTAAACGTTGTTATTTGAACTCCAAGAGAGAACTTGCATCAAGTAGTTTATTCTTAATCAAGCCCTTTTGAGGGGATTAATCGTCATTTTTTTTCTCAATGTTTCCTAGCAGTAATTGCCTTTGCTTTAAAAATACCAGATCTCTGTTAACGTGCATGGTACAATGATGCATTAACACTTTCTTGCTAAGCAAGCATGATGAATAAGAAATGATGATATTTACGTGGCTCAAGTTGGATGAAACAGGCAGATGGCACCCAACCTTACCATAAATACAAATAAAACTAACAAAGGTGGGCCAATTATGGTCTTTATATCTTTTTGTCTTATACTCTCTAGTAAATCCATCAAAGAGCCTGAGTGGCAAAGACCATAAGTAATTGCTTTCTATGAGGAATTAGCTATAATGTTCTGTTATTAGTCAACGTTGTTGCAGCATTGCTAAGTACATTTTCCATTACGTATTGACGTTAAAGTATAACTCGATTAAATCCTAGACTCATGATTAATTTATAACAAGCACAAAAAGGTAGCGTGTAGATCTATAGATTCAAGTAACTGAAGTATACAATTTCTTGCATCTGCATCTTTTGTAAATAAAATGCATTGACTGCAAATGACTCAACAGGTAACGTCGAAACAAGCAAGCTATTATGTTGACTTCTAGAATAATTTAGAGCAATCATTTATTACACAGGACATGGATTTGAGACCTGAAAGAAATCGTTTAACTGGGTAATTATGTCCAAATAATCCCCTGGTTAATTTGCATAGTAATAAACCGTAACTTATGGATAACACGTTATTAATCATCTGTATCGCTTGAAACTCAATAACATTGTATAAATCTCGCTTACGTCACACCAAATCAACCACTCCTTATAATGGTGAAAGGTGTCTAAAAAGGTGGTGGATGTGACACGTTAATAAAACTCTTATTTCATTATTTTATTGTTATCCATTCTAATTTTTTGTTAAATTGTAATGGAAAGACTCCTGTTCAAAATTTACAATTATGAAAGTTGCATGTATTAAATTTCAGTTACTACAAGTCTACGACGGACAAAATATCTTTATTTAATCTCAAAATTTATTATACAATTTATGCAAATCACGAACATGCACAAGCAAGTATGAAAGAAGACATCAAAACGTATTAGACTGAGGAATTATACATACAAAGCCATTATTGGATTAAAACGTACATGCCTTGGATTGTAGGTTTATTGTTACTAAACTTGTATAAATCAAATGCAACAGATCAAGCTATTGATAAACTATACATCTACCTCCATTTTCAGTTCTATACCAATATTGACACATAATTCTACTTGTCTTTTTATGATACGTATAAATTTCGATCTTTTGATACACTTAAGAAATTGATATAAAAGAAACAGCAACCATACTGATTTGATGAGTTTATTGCACCTTGAGAGTATTGATGCTGAGATGGAGAGGGCGGGCAGGGGTGATCTTAAAGTTAGCCAACAGAAAACTGTACTTTTACTGTCAGAAGAGCTATTCAAAATGTTGGCTTTCTCGACATATAAGTTGAGCAATCTTGCCATACGCACCTGATAAATAGTGCTTGTTTTTAACATTTACTTAAGTACAAATTTTATATATATGGAATAAGACATGTTAAAATGTCCTCTGATTTATTATGATACAAAATAATACCCGAAAACCCTTTCCCTTGTAAATCTCTCTAAGTAGTAACACAGTTCTTCACTTATTCCTGGTATTTGCAGTCCTATGTTTATATTTACGCATAAAAGTTTATCTACTTGGAGGATCATTTGCATTTTTATTGCTCAACCCAATTTTACCGCATCACGATCTTTCATCCAATGATCATTTAGTGCTTACCGCTCCTTTTGTTCTTCCCAAGTTTGGAATCTACGTTTCCTGTTACGAAACGTATGTTCAACTGTATTAAAACATATCAATAAAATCCATCTCCACAGTAACTTATGAATAAAGTTAAGAATAGTCGATTTGGTGAAACAAGATACAAAACTGCGTTACATGACCTATATGTCTTGTACACAGCGCTATATAAAACTGAGAGAATGTTCAAAACTAATAAACCTGTTAGAGGATGATGTGTACACTTGTTAGATACTAAGCAGAGAAGAAAAAAAGTTAGATAAATTATCAGAGCAAGGCTCCTTCTGTCAACTGTCTCATGTTGTTAGCTTGTTACCAAGAGAGAGTGACACAGACTAGATCAAAAAGTGGTTGATATAGAGATCTACTTTGTTAGTTCTACCAGAAATGACAAGTTAACTGTTTCCTTTTATGTTTTCATATCCCAGTTTCATCTGGCCCTTAATATAGTCTTGTGTCATTAATTAAAGAGGCTTAGTGATATATTCAACGACAACACGTTTCGACTTTGATATGACACAGATATACCTTCACCTACAGTATAAGGAAGACATATACAATACTAAAAAGATCACCTCTATCAGCATTTCAATTTCCTTAAAATTTATCAATGCAAAAATGCGAATATACTTTAGTTGATTTCCTATTTAAGAACGTTCAGAACACGTCTCCTAAAAGAAATACAATTAACACTTTACCTCCTTCTGTTATTGGATATCTTTCAAATTATCGTAGCTGTTCCGTATATTTTGTGTCTTACGAACAACTTTTTAAGATACTTTACTACTTTGTCTACTTCAGATGGCAAAACGAATATAAGTTGATTGTTTTATTGCGACGAGGGAGAAATTTCAGTGAAATCAGTTCAGTAGTAAAAAGACAACAAATCTGTCAGAAGAGATGAACCTACCTTTCTCTTGAGTATTTGTTTATGCTGTTCAGTACATCCTAGTTAGTAGAGATTCAGCGCATAAGGCAGCATTACTCCTGGAGAAATAACTTGACTCTGGAGATGTTGAAATCGGAAAATATTTGCTTTGTCTCCCTATTTGACCTCGCACCTGCGACAAAAATTAAACAGCCCTATGTTCTACGAATGGCGATTTTGTCTAGTCATTTCTGCCTAAGGGATCAGCTCCAGTAGAACGACTATTCTCTGAAAGCATGAACACAGTTCCGTTAGTCCGATAAAACAGAAAGATCGGAACTATCAGCATTTGTCAAACAGTTCGAAGAGGGACTTCTTTGTTAAGACACATTATGCCCAAGACTTAACTAAATATTCAGTTTTAGTTAAACAAAGAAAGTCAAAGAACATCCCAGCAGCAAATAGATAGTTTGTTCCCTAAGCAATCTTGTTATGCTCTATTCTTCGCCTTTAAAGCGGGGTGAAGGTTTTAAATAGTTAAGACTCGTTTTTCGCATATTCACAGAAGGATGGGCCATTTTATTAAGTCTGGGGAGACAGATGCTTATTTTCATGTATTTACAGTGTTCATTTCAGAAAGACAGACTTAAATTTGCGTATCGGCGGGATTGACCATTTCTTATTCCAAGGGACACAACTTTAAATGTTGCCATCCCTCGGATGTGATTAAGTGATCAGACCCCTGCTTAAATCAAGCTTTTGTAAAATCCGTTGTAGAGCAAAACATGAGCCTATTTTATGAAAGTTTGGTATGACAATCCTAAGCGGTGTGTTGCGTGCACTTTGATGGCGTGTCAGGTACATTACGTCTGATCTTCATGCACACTACGTATGTTATTAGACCAATATATCGAAAAAAATAACATGAACGGTGACGATTCGTAGTCCTCCAAAGATTAAGAATAGAATATAGAATACATTCTGCCAAGATTAACTCGTGTAACATGAGAATTTTAAACTGGACCACGCAAATTTCACCAGATTTCTAGGTATATAACCTCTGCGTAAATTACCCAAGCAACTTAAATGCCATAGATAATTTTAAATTGACATTTACCGCGTTATGATAATGCCATTGATATATTATTCCAATAATTATCCTAGTACGAAAAAACATTTCATCTCTAACATACTCTGTTTTTAGAAAACAACACCCTTAAAACAGACGAATCCGTATGGAATTGTCTTCAACTTGTGAAGACATTTGCAAGCCGAGTAGTCGAATGTTCAGACTCGTTTGCAATCTGAGAGACTCAATGACCCTTGCATATTTTTGTTGTTATAAGAATAGTTATTATTTATTATCATTTTGATTGCATGGATTAGTACAGAGCAGTAAAGTTGTAAACCAATGATGTAAGAACATTTGAATCGAGGATAGATGCCTTAAAACGTACTTAAATGTTCTAAAAATTTCGCACCTTCGATCAGTTCATAATGTCGCTTCTTCATATTTATAACTTACGCTTTAGTTGTTGTAGAAAATATTTCTAGAAATAAAGTTTCTATCAGAGTAGCTATCCGCATCTTTTACTTTCCTATTGACAACGGGAGATTCCAGCCCCATTATCTACTGAAGATTACAATCCTTTGCACTTAGTGTTTGTACTTGGACTCAAGGATCGATGTCCTTGCTTTCAGTTGGTACATTTGGAGCATTGGTTTCTCCATAATGACAATTATTTTTGCTTTCAGTCAGCGGGGAAGAGAGGAAAGCGAATTTCCAAATCTCTTCCTTTAGTGTCTCTTTCTTTCTATACTGCTCTGCATTTATGCATCGAGCACTCTCGTATGTTCAGATAATTGTCCTAGTTATAGTTACGTATAGATATTTGTATATACAAATCAAAGGACTTGCAAAAGTTTACCTCAGTTACTCCGAGTTTCACGTCCCACGACGATTCTCA
>JAAAKL020004982.1:5091-20044 GCA_010016065.2 Carybdea cf. marsupialis auct. non (Linnaeus, 1758)
TGTGTACGTGTGTACGTGTGTACGTGTGTACGTGTGTACGTGTGTACGTGTGTACGTGTGTACGTGTGTACGTGTGTACGTGTGTCAGGTGACGATGACCCTTTTTTGTCCCTTCATAAAACAACTACATTATCAAAAATGCCAATGTACTTTTGATCTTGGGTGGAAACGTGGTGGGTAAGGGGAGAAATTGCCCCTAATAGTTTTTTTTCAGAAAAATTCCCCAAAATTCCTAGTGATGGCGAACCAATTTTCATGCAGGTATTTACTAGCATATATGACATGAACAGCTTTATAAGAACTCATTCTAAATAGTATAAAACAATGGTCACGCCCTTGCTGACAGATCAAAGTTTCCCTTTGTTATATATATAGAAAGGGACAACTAAAACCTGCGTAACACAAAATTAAAAACCATGCAAAAAATATATATAATTCCTAGAGACTAGATATCAAACTTTCAGTGAAAAATTTTTCTCAAGTGTACAAGTGAAGGAACCCTTACGTTTTCAATAGAATTACAGAGATATGTAAAAACGTTTCTTGTTTAGAAACCTCAATAATTTGTACCTTAAGGGTTCCTTCATCTGTACACTGAGAAAGGTTTTGAATCAAAAGCCTCCAGGAATTTAAAAGTTTTTGAAAAACATACATAAATTTATTTTAAAAGAATAAACACTGCTATAAACTAAATTAAAACCTATCAAAAAAACTAAAAGTCACTAAAGGCTAAATACAAAGCTTTCGGTTTAAAAACCTTCTTCATGTGTACATATAAACGGACGCTTACCTTACAACTTATCGAGAGTTCTGAACAACACAATAATTCACATATTTCTGTAATTATAGCTTTGTATCTAGCCTGTAGATCTTTTTAGTTGATATGTAAATATATACATATATATATATATACATGTATATATATATGTATATAGTAAAACTTAAACAGATAAAAACATGGCAAAGAAATAGATAAAAGTAATAAAAACCACGGCAGTTTGATTGTGCAAGCTTTCGATAATTCTTTCTCCCCTTCAGGCTACCAATTCATATATATATGCATATATTCATTTGATACAAATCAAGTAAAATATACTGATATGTTTGGCCTCTCCCTAGCTTTCACCATTAAAACTCCGGCTTATCAGCATGATGTCGCCATCTTAGTATTGTCGGCCGTTACAGCCATAAAACGTGCTCTAACAAACCAGCTCCACCCCTTACTTTCATATAAGTTTGCACTATCTTCTCAGCTTAGCTACTTACAGGGGCTTAATTTATATGCTGTCGATGTTCACAAGGTATAGAAGTACTAGCGCGCTCTCTGAAACGGCACAACTCTTGTAGTTTTCCAATCTTCTCTACTTCTTATGACGTGTACGATGCTCAGCCTCATTTCCAGCATGCACCTGCTTTTCCCCTATTATTCGCAGTGCAATAAGAAATGTCTTTATGCCTTGCTTTTGGTTGTTACATGAAAAAACCCCAAACTCATTTACATATACAGATACATGATAAACTTCCGCGCATAACCTACTTGTAAAATATAAATATCGCCATGTATGGAACAGTCGTTACGAGGCCAAGAATTTGCCACTTGGGAACGAAGTATGCTTGCATACCCAAAAAGACAAGGCCAATAGCAAAATATATCCACAAGGACACACTGGACATTGCACGATATCTTGGTGGTACGATCTCGCATGATAAAAGTGTTAACGCCAAGGCTACTCCATAGTAATAGAAACCACTTGAAAAACGCAGACCAGTGAAAATCCATATATTGGGTGCAAATAATGAGATGAGTGATGCTGTATGGGCAAGAACAATAGAAGACCAGAGCACTTTCTTACGTCCAAACCTAGAAGGAAATGAAAGCAACAAAATTATTTAATGAAGATAGACAACGAATCAGGCTATATTTAATAGGTTTGTGGTGGTCTACAAGAAGAAGTGTATAAAATACAAAGTTCTGTAAAGAGAGTAACTCTACTATAAGCAGAGTATTTTAAACTATGTTTGAAGTTCTTCACATGGTCTGTCAAAGAGGTCGGTGAAGTCTTTTTTAATGGGAAAATTTAGCAAATTCTCTGGGAAAACATCTACAAGGTTTCGACGTATCAAGAAGGCATTTTAGATCGGTATATCTATATATCTATAATTAATGTATTTAGGAAATTTTTGGCTTAGTACCGAATTTTACCGTTTATCAGTGTTTTTAGTATGTTGCGTTTTGTAACATTTCAACTTGTAAAACCGATAGGTAACTTGACGGTGCAGATTGTGTTCATTACTTCCAATGCCTTTTATAAGGACAAATTAAGTATGAGTGAGTTTGTAACCATTCTTTTGATGCTAAGTGTAGATAAAATGTTAAGGTGAATGAAAAAAATTTCCTCGATTTTTGTTGCTGTTTAATTTTGATGACGACTGCTGTTGGAATCTAGAAAGAGCTTGTTTTATACGTACGGTTTCAGAAATGTACTCATGTTTTCTGAGAGATTGTACCAATGGGTGAAGATCATTTTTTGTTGGATTTCTATAAAACAAGATCAGAGTGCACGGCAAGGGATACCACGAAACGTAGATAGAGGTGAGTTGGTTCCCATGAGAAACAGCAAAACAGAAAGAATAAAAGCTACCCGCTACACTTGAAACTGGACGAAGCAAGATTATGGTTGCATATCAGCTACCTTGTTTCACCTGTAGGCTATCAACAGGTAGAGGAACCCGAGCCAAGAATATACTTTCCGACTACCATAAACCCTCTCCTTTGATCTCGATAAGAGAGAAAGTATCTAAGAATCATTTTCTTATGACAAGCAAACAGTTTAAGAGGTGATGAAGGGGCTAAATGATTCTAAGCAGTGATGCCCCAGTTTTGTTGTTGTTATGGTACATGACCATCCATAGACTCTAGGGATGATTTTACCACGTGGTGGTAATAGTATTGCTGAATCTGGACGGGCAAATACGGTGGAAATACAAAAATATGAATTCTTTATCCATTGCAGTTGCTTTTGGATAAGATATCCTATATGACCCTTTATTCAAAATCCAATAGACAAACGGGATTTACGATTATTAAACTGCTTTGTTAAAGGATTGAAAGAGCTCAACTTTGCAACTCATTTTTACCATGCTATCAACCATAGATGTATAATTTATGATTTACAGTCAAAATGTACAGTTTTCTCCAAAACAATTTTAGCAGTGAAATAGATCTCTAAAAACTGACAGCCGTCAGAAGGATCACGTTACCACCTGTCAGAGTTTAAACTATCCATTATATCAAGTTTCGTTATTAAGCCGGAAGTTCAAGCTTTTGCGTCATAGGAGATTAAGAAATGACATTCGAAAGCTAGTTAATATCAACTTGATTCTCGATATAGAAACGTATTTACTCGCAGAGAAACAGAGTTAAGAGGTCAGACGGAGTTGTGCAATGACCCCTTTTGTGAAATACATTTTCAAGGACGTCGCAATATCAAATTTCGGAAAACTAGACTTTGTGAGCGGTACCGTTAATCCTACAACTTTGCGAAAATTATACTAGTTGTTGATAGAGGTAAAACAGACTCCAGGATCTCGGCGATGGAACCTTAAGAAACAAAAAATACAGGCAAAAGTAGGCATATAATTCATAAATAATATAATGTCAGATAAGAATCACAGAAGCAGATAAACCTCCGAAAGGGCCACTTTATCTTGGTTTCTGCAAATATTGTCGAACATAGAAAGCAATGCCCCTGGTAAAATATCAGAAGCTAACGAATGTTGTTTTCAAAGGAACTCTATGAAAAGTTGTGCATGCACGTAAAGCCTACTTACGTAGTCCATGAAAGTAGACAGCGAAAAGAGAGTTGGGAGAAGATTTGCTTCTCAAGGAAACATTTTATCTTTTGAAAACGTTATGTTACCTGGAGATAATGGTATTGCATCTATAAACTATGAATCGTAGATACTTAAGCTTCAAGCCTAAGCTGAAATATTATATATATATTCATAATTATATTTAGATAGTATTATATTCAATACAATTGTACAGAATGTTTAAGGGGAAGAAGCATTGAAGCACTCCGATACAAGATACCACTACATTAGCGGTTACACGTCTTAAGATTTTGATATGAAAAGCAATCATTTGCAGATATCACTGTAAACAATACAAGCAGATGTTAAAAGAGTATTGATATTGCAGTGGCAGTCATGTAGGCATAGTTAAGTAGTCAAAATTTATTTCTGTAGTTGTTGAATAATCCTTGTAATGTATTCCTCTGAAAGAATTGTCGAGAAGATAGACGAAGGAATCAAGTAAGCTGTGAGGAGATGTTAATACCTATTACCTAGTTGCGTAGGGTTGTACACCTTAACTAACAATCCAGTCATACCACGGTTACTTTAATTCACTTCTCCTGTACAGGCCAGTAGATGTATAAGCACGATTCTTGATATGCACGAATGGCTGAATTTTTTATCTGTATATCCACCTTCAACCAATTGTGTCACTTTGCAACTCCATTATGATTTCGTGCTAGCACCTTGATCAGCTTGACCTTTGCACCAGTCTCTATGTAGCCTGCCATTATCCCTTGAAAAGATCACAAATATTAAACTCCTTCTTCCAGATACTTGAAATCTCTCTAGATTTCATGTCCTAGTTCTTTCCCATCGACATATCTCCTACTGCTTTCAAACAACCTTGTCCACCCTGCCACCTTTTTTTCTAATATTTAACGATACAAAGCCTCGAATAGGAAAATGTAAGACTTGCCGCCAAGGCTCTCAATACTTTATTATCTCTTCTCTGCTCTTTCTACTTTTACCACCTCAATCTTGCACGTCTGCTTGCACGTCTGTTTTCATTTCTAAACTATAAGGATGGTTATCGTTTCTCGAGACAACAAACACTATTATCTATTTTTCCACGCATGGCAAACATGTGGATATTTTCACCTGGTTAAGTTATTCTTCAACTTAACTAATATTGCTGTACTGACATTAAAAAGGGAAGGGTCTCCGTCATTGTCTTGCCTCTGTCTTTCTTTGATCTTTCATTCGCAACACAACAAGGGGTCATGAATTACATTGTACCGGACTCCATGATGTGAATTACGATAAATAAGCACTGGTTCAGTTGCTAATGTCTCCGTATTCATGCAATCATCATCCTCGTCATAACGACGTCGCTGTTTGCAGTCCCCTTTTTGCTACATACCTACAGAATACTTTTAATATCAACATACCTGTCGGCAGCCCATCCAAACAATAGGGCCCCGAATACTGCACCAAGGAAAAATGCTGATCCGGCCAGGTTAACCCACACGGCTTTATCACAGACCAGATCAAACTAAAAAAATACATAAATAAAGAAAGAGGGCACGGTTTTGAGTCGACTGTCATCGCCAGCTCATTAAGGAGTGCAAAAAAGATGTCGGACAAATAATCAAGTCGAATCGAATCGAAAAATCAAATAAATTGTTAGCTATTTTTAAAAAACAGGCAGCCACGACATGTTTTGTTTCTCCATATCGTAGCTCCTCATCCTTTCTTACTTCCAAAAATAGGAATTTCGTTGACAAGTAGAGAGAGTGCAAAACAATTTTTAGGTAGAAGTTTTGCAATGACACTTTTCGAGGCTGGCGTCCAGCACAAAGTCTAAACGCATGTTTCTCAAACTTTTTTTAGCCACGCCTTCTCAGGCTCTTATGAACCGCCTTAACTTCTTCGCAAGCATAAGTTAATATTGAAAGAGTAAAGATGGAATACGGCCACCCCTTAAATGATTTCATCAAGTGATTATCATCAAATTACGAACCAGATCGCGTATTTTACGCAACTTCTATTCTTTCGGATACTTAAAGAATATAAAAATTTGCATGATCGCATGTCCTTTCAGATGTATATATTTCAAAGGCCCTGTGTCGCCTGATAGTGCTAAACTTCGTGTATACAACTTCTGTAGATTTATGAAGCGCACGAGATATGATAGAAGAAGGGACTCTTGTGACAAATTGCTATACACTTGAGCGTACTGAGAGGGTCATTCGCTTTTTGTATTGAATGACTGCCATGGCTTTCACTTTCACAACATCTACCAAATTCTTTCTAAGGCTCCTCCCAATCCCTTCAAATACCCATTTCGGATCTATAGAACCTCAAATGACCTGGAAATGTCCCGTCATCCCCTGGGTGGAAGTTGAAAACATTGATATAAAAACTTTTGATCTCCTTTTTTTAAGTAGCTTGTCGTAGGAGCAAAATTTGTTTAAATAACCTCTAGGACTAAAAAAGAAGGTAAAGATTTGTACTACTTCTTTATAGGTGTATTGAGATATATATGGATTCACAGTTATCAAAATCGCCGTTTATAAGAGACCAGTACGATAAATTTTGAAAAGTGGACTATGAGATTACCAGTCCATTTCTTACCCATAGTTAAGGATCATCATTGAGGGGGCTCCCTGGTAAAAATTATTAGTGCACAAATGCAAGCAAAGGAAGGAATTTCATAGAGATATTTCCAAGAAGCGTAACGGAATAAAGTCTTATACATCTGTCTACTCCCATCTAAACATTCAAGGATCCACCAAAGTTGACTTTGACTTATTTAAAAGACCAACAACTAGATTTCTCGTACTTCGAATACAGTAAGTGTATTTTAGCCTTGGTTTGTCAATCCTTTTACGTTTGCACAATCGACATTTAGGATTTTTTTCTGTTAAAAGTTTAGATATGAAGGTTCCGATTTCATGTGGACATGAATTATCTAACATTTCAAAGCACGAGACGCATATGAAGTACATAATGATCATGCAAGTTACTAATAAAATTGCAAGGACCTTCAGAAAATAGCATTTGATGATCTGTTTAACTTCGAGGTGTTGTTAGTATCGCAAATAAAGTACAACAACAGTTAATAGCATCTTCAAGTCCTTTTGCAGAAAGCCTTAAGATTTCTTTCATCGCAAGCAAGACTTACCCTTTTTTTCTTGGTGTCATGGGATATAGAGCACATGAGAACAATTTGACAGTTGCAAGAGCAAAAACGTTACAATATACTGTCATCAAATGAGGCAGAGGGAGAGGAATGAAATGTAGTTTGCAGAGTCGAGATGAAGGGCGTGTGTCACTGCTTAATGTTGCTTTCATGAGGTCTGGGATAAAGTTTAAAAGGAAATAGCCATGGATAACAAGAACACAGCGTCATTTTAGGTAATCCAATGTCCTTTTGTCATTAATATCTTTTTTAAAATAATGGTGGAGGCAGAATGACGTCCATATCATTAATGTTTTAACATAAAGAGCTGCTTCTCTCTACCCTTTTTCTATAGGCTAGTGTAAAACCTGGAGGTTATCAAAAATAGCTTCTAAAGAGGCACGTTTAATGATCCAAAAACTACTCGCGGCTAAATTTTTTTAACGTTCTCCATTCAAGTTTTAAAATTATGAATTTTAGAAAATCGTTTAATATGCAAGAGTTTGTTCTTGCCTGTATTTAGCACTAAGAACTCTTTTGAGTACAGCGAAGATAGCAAGCTACTCTATCATTTAAGACATTGATTAATCTGTTAAAGACCGCATACTTTTTGTCTCCAATTTCAGTTCTTGATACCACAAAAGTTAGAAATAACCTGTTCAACTGGTGGAGAACATGAAGCATACTTTCCGTCGTTTTGCAATTCTGTACATCAAAAAATGTACAAAGTGTACAAACTTAGCACAGTTGGTAGATCGTGCGCTGCGCATGCATGGGACAAGGATTTGAATCCCGTTTGTGCCATAATTTTCAATGTCTCTAGTGTCTATTCTTTTTAAACTTGTAGCGCCATAATTGTTTAAAGCCACGTCCAAATCCACTTTTAGACAAGTTGGTCAAGAAGATGGAAGATAGCTTACTTTGCAGTAGGTCGACTCAACAGACTGCACAACTTCGTGCTCAACGCAACGTGAGCCACATCTCAATATGAACCAATAAAAATATAATAAATGAAAAATAAATTGATTATAAATGAAAATTGGTGCTTGCTCTCTCTACTTTTGAGCCAAAAGATATAAAGTTTAACAGTCCTGTTGCCCTGCGGGCTGCCTTAAAGTGGAAGAAGCACAAAGATTTATGCTAGTTTTCCTATTTTCAGGTAATATATATTTGTATCGGAAGAGTAAATTTGCGGTATCCTTGTGAATGAACATGCAAAAGGCAGAAAGACTAAATAGATTCGTGGATAGACTGAAAGAGATAATCAATGTAGGGTCGATACGCCTCCAATTGGGTAAAATTGTTTAAATCTTTTATAGTTCTTGAAAACAATAACTAAACAATTTCAAGCTTAAGGAGATTGTTTGAAAGGCCTGAGGACATTAAGTATATTGATTCAGAATGCAGTCTCTACCGAATGATTCCTTAGCAGATTGTAGTTGCTAAAATGTTATGGAGGAGTATCATGACAGAATAGTGAATAAAGATTTTACAGCATCAAGCTTGGAATAGCAAGTACGGCCACATTCCAAACTATAAAAAAGATTTCGTTCAACTTGATTTTAGCCTTAAATTCTGGCTGTAAACGATATGGAGACCGTTTTCAGTTTAAAGCTTTGTGGAATTTATGACATTTGGAGAGTGTTTTCTGCTAAACGTAAACTTTATGATGGTTAAAAGAAGAGCGTGGCCTAAGGGTATAAGGATGTGATACAAATTTTTTCCCCTTTCGGAACGTAACCATATTAAACGTAGGTATGAAATTATATCCTGTTCATTTGTGAACGAACCATTTCTTCTATTCTAGTACGCATTGTTACGTTATGTACGACGCTCTGTAATAAAATACAGACTTCGATGCGTTGTACACCTTTTTCATGCAGTCAGAAGTTCTATAGATTAGTTACAAGTACGAAAGAGACGAGTCATCGATAGTGACTAACATTCCAGATCAATAACACTATCTGAGCTTTCCCTGCCTTTGTAACCTCTCTCCACAATAACTAAAACTAGGATAATTTTATATCAAATATCTTTTAGACTGTCAATTCAGGTTTGAATTTTCGCTATTTTCCTAAAAAGCCTACAAAATTGCCTCATAGATGCTGAGTTTTTTCCCGACAAAAATTTTAAACCGAAAAAATTCTAAAACAACTTAAAATAAAAGTTAACGACTTTAACTCGTATCTATCAAAAATGATTACCTGTGTCACAAGAGACCATTCCTTTTCTTCCAAAAATTCCCAGTCTGATCTTTTCATGCTGCAGCGAGCTTCATAGTTTTCAGACCCTGGTCCAAACGCATCGTCTAGTCTACATGAAGTACTGTTTTCCACACATCTCCAGTCGGGTTCTTTACCAGCAAACACCATAAACAGAGATTGGTGAGCGAAGGGAACACACATCAGAAAAAACAGAAAATGTTGCGTCAACTGCACTGAACCGCACCCAACCTGTATGAACGCTTCGTCAAAACTTTTAACAATTGTCCCGTGCACTTTATTTTCCTTTTCCTCGGTCATCATGACTGTAATACGAGGTAAGATCCAATTGGTCAGCTATCCTTAAAACTTTTTATCTTCTTTGTTTTGATTATCGATATAGCAAGAGCAGAATTGAAGTTCTTTTGACAGTGAAATTTCTCTGACTGCATTTGGCTCTGCAATTTGGGCTTACTGAATAGAAGCTGTTCTCCAAACCGAACTCCTTCTGTCGACTTTTATAATCACTATTCTTTGTCTTTAGAAGTAACTACTTTAATCCTTATGTCGTTTAAATATTCCTTATCAATCTTCTTCTTTCTTTTGTCACTTTTTAAAAGTTATAGCAAGGCGATATCGTCTGATTCTGTACTTCAAGAATATCCCTTAATCAAAGTGCAACCATCATCAAAGCTCTCTGTTATCCTTGTACCGACAACGTGTTGGACTGTCTACTTCCAAGATACTTTCGATATTTATAGGCTTCTGGGCCACGTCTCAATGTAACAATGAAATACGATATGGTGTATCACGGAAGGCACACAAATTAGTGTTCAGTATATTTTGAAAAGGAAATAGCATTCACCCAACTAACTGCGAGGAGATTAAAGCCAGTGATGGGAGTGAAGCCTCTTGTCATAAAAAGGGACTTTTATATCCAGCAGGACTGCGGGGTCATCTCAGAGGCAAATATAGAATCTATTTTCACAATTTCATACTTATTAACGTATTTTTCACGTCTGGAACAAAATAGATATTGTACTCCAAAAGCCCAACAAGTTCTTATAGCCTTGTGATCTAGTTTTTAACACTCCAAGGAAATACACAAGATGCACATTTCAAGGGAAACACCAGGCAGTACTGAGTTTCGGAGACCTACCGCTAACAAAAACAGTACTAGCTTTGGTCTTTCCTTCGTCCTAATTATCGAGGTATCGTATGACAGATATAAACACCTTAATTCTCTTTGGTCTAACAAGACCATGACAGCCCTGTCTTATGATCTATTCCAGACCGCGGAACTTCTCGTATTGTCCAACTTGCGCAATTTAACGACCTGTTCTTATTTGCATTGAATAAGGAAATTGAGGGAAATAATTTTGTTTCACTCAGAAAGAAGACATTAAGGTTGAGTTGCGAGTAAGTAAGTAGAGACAACATATAAGCGTACCGGCCTTTAACGGCCTTTACTTTACTAAAATTGTCCATCGGCAAATTAGGTATATTCGGTAAAACGTTTCCATGATTAGGGGTTTTTTTCTATGATTTTTTAAGTGTTAAAAGCAATCAAATATCTTATTCATCCTTGGTTTGACTTAGGATTTTGAAGAAAACCCTTTGGTTTTAGCCAGCCGGAGGCTATCTCCGTTTAGTTGAGAACGCATAAGTAAAGCTGAAAAGAAAACGCATTCGGTTTCACTAGACAATCTTTGGCCTGCAGTCTAGCAACAATTTATTTTCCTAACCTCTTTCTCAATGTTTATCTATTCGTTTTATATTTTGTTGGTTTTTCTAATTTTCTAATTGCTTGTTGTTTCAAAAGGGGATTGCTCCTTGGAAATTGTCTGTCTATTTTCTTGAGCCCTGTGAAGAACTAGTCGAGCTACCCCCATTCCCTGTTATAGAAATTTAGTGCCTCAGAGACCTGGTCTGACTTTACCTGTAGAATTCCTTGCATTTTACCATTAAAATAGAACCAAATTAAATCTCGAAGAAGCAAGAAGTCTTATGTATCTGAGTTATATACTATTTATATTATTGTAAGGACGAAGAATCGCTTAGTCCGGACTTCTTACCAAGGTAATCAAGACATTAGTTTCTAGGGCTAGCTCTAGTTTCTACGCACTTCCTCTTCTTCTAGGGCCATATCTGTTGACTTGGGTTATCATATCCTGCCAAAATTCCCTACTTATAGACTTCTCCAGTATCGCTGTCTTCTCCTACCATTCCTTGAAACTTGACATCCAAAGTACTCTTCTCCGTCCTCTACTTGGTGCCACTTTCAAAATAAATTGCTACCTTTTATTTACCAAATTAATTCTATTTCTACGAAATTGTGTTTTATTATTTTCAATGTTATTTGGCTTTCAATAATTTATGATTGCATATTGCCTGTAATAAAATAGCGTAAAATGCCTATAAAGTAATTATCTAACTTGTAATGTGTCAGTGAAATCAATAAATGCATATAAAGTTTCCAAAATATAATAAATTATTTATCATTTAAATGTAGAGAAGGGTAATAGAGGTGGAACTTCAAGGCAAAAGAAAGAGAGAGAAATATAAACCGAGCATGATGGGTACTGTATAGGAGGATTTGAGGAAAGTGGATGCAACGGAGAAGGATGCCGAAGACAAGAGGATATGAACACGCATTATCCGTAGTGGGAACCCTTGATGAAGGGAATATACTGAAAGAAGAATAGGACGAAGTTTTTTTACATTATTGAAATAATCATTTCCTTTGCCTATCTCACCTAGGAACTTAAAAATTACGTAGCCACCAATTATTTAAGAGAGGGGAGGGGGCTATACCGAATTTCAGCCAAATGATTTCAATTTTCCAAGGACTTGGCAAGGAAAAGACTCTGTTAAAATTTTTCAAACACCTTGGAATTATTGGAGGGGTGATATTCCTTTTAGTCCCCCAGTAGTTATGGCACTGCTCAACAACTAGTTGTTTCGGTGCTTAGACTAGAGCCAGTATGGAAGTCTTAATCAAGAACAGGCAAACTGGAAGTCTCAATCAAGAAAATCTTTATCTGGTGGTGCATAATTTCGTCTAGTGTAGTAGGTCCAATCGGGATGCATGTGCCCCACGTGCGGGTATTCTGAGATATAGGGCGATTTCTACACAGCAGAGGTTTTGTGTTTGGTGGCAAGTAATAACCAGTATAAACTCAGGGGGCGTTAGAGTAAATGGACTGAATTAAATAAATAGAAAGAGTGTATTGAGTAAAACAGGTTTAGGAGTATTGGTTTAGGAGTCACAGTTTTAACGTTTATTTTGTCAATCAAGCATGATTCGTTCAGCATAAATGATACAAAATATAAACCGTTCAAACCGTTACTTAATAGTTTACGAACCACACTGTTCCCCGGATTTCAAGATACGGCCAACTGCATAAGAACTCCTTTAAAACGTAAGAATTCAAAGTGTTCTGCAAAGAGGAACTTAACTAACTAAAAGAGAAAGATTCAGTGATTCAAAATGGGTGCTGGAGCAGACATAAATCTATAAAAAACTACATACTGTTTTGAAACGATTAAACTTGCAAGACTGTAGCCACAAAAATTACTAGCCCTAGCACTCTAGATAAATACAGAGCCGTAACATCGTCACTTTTGAATAATTCCAAACCCTTGCATTGATCCTCAACACTAAGAAGGTAGATCCTCTGCATGCCCGAAAACTTGGTTAATGAATCCTGCCCTTATTCTTCATTGGTAGGTAGATGTAGGTTCTTCCAGCCCCACTTTATTCATTATTTACTGTAGATCTACAGAGTTTTCAGTAGCGTAAGAATAATAACAGGTTTTTACAACTGAATGCGGATGCTCTTTTTACTATTAATGATCTTTTGAAATGAAACAAAAATTGTGTATTTCAGTCATGAAACAGCTCGATATACATAAACAGAGCATTTTATTTGCTTCGTGTTTCGGCAAAGGTCACGGAAAATATGGCTTCCCCTCCGCAAACTTCTTGTCTTTAATCCAGAAAGCCAATCTACATCGCCAATAACATCCTCAACACGTGCCCTATCACGAGACTGGCAGGAGGCAGTCAAACCGTAGCGAGCTGTGGCGAGATATTTGTTAACTGACTGAGAGCGACGGAGGTCGAGGTGTAAACCATACTACTACGATCGCAACATGTCATTGGACGACTTCATGGATTCCACCAATCAATTTATCTTTCTTTTGCATTTAATACTCTGATTGGAGGATTTGTTAGAAAACCAGATTATGTGTATCTAACAGGAATTCTTTTGTCTTTTCTAATAACCCCATAGAAATCTATACTTGGAATTTTAACCACAAGTTAGGGCCACGGAAAAATTCCGATTTTCATCAGATTTGGCGTGGTATGCAACAGTATCGATTTCTTATCATGGCAGTTGTTCTCAAACATTTTGTCATGCTACCCCTTAGACCCAATGTAAAAATGCAATCCTTCCTCCAAGTCCCAATTCTGGAATAATCTGGATGACAAGGGAAATTCAGACTTAGAGGCAGAGGATGGACGGGTAAAATATGAATATACATCACCAAAGAACCGCGCTTCATATTACAAAACGTATGTTAATGTCATCTGAAACCAACTAGTGATAAAAGCAGCCTAATCCCTTTTCAAAAAGGATTGCAACATTGAAGATGAAGACACAGGGGGAAAAATGTAAACCATTGATGATAGAAATTCACCATGAGCACTTAATTTAATCTGTGGTCGGGTGAAGATTTTAGCTATAATTGTCTATCTCTCTCTCTCTCCTCAATGTAGAAATATGCTTAATAGCACTTTTAATAATGGAAACTCTACAGTATTTTCTGCATACCCACTGATCTCTAAAAAAGACCGGATCGAGCATTTTCCGCCTCAAAGTGAGATCAGTCGTTGGACGCCATTTCAGACACCATCAAACAAAGGTTATTAACGATGTTACGTCACTTGGTGGACTTTTCTGTGCTATTTTAACTAATGGGAGCCAGTACTCGTGACTACACTTTTTCGCTGTTAGAAACAATGGGAAGTCATTTTTGGAGATCAGTGTCCATACCCTGCATTGTGATGGCCAGATGAGAGTTGTCTATAACATGGATTGATTATCAGTAAAAATGAGCACGCCGAAATACGCCAATCGTCACTACGTGCTATGTTCTACGTCAAGTTTTATTCCTAATCTAAAGACACCATAAATATAATTGGCGTAAAACCGGATCTCCACGAGGCGGAAAAGCATAGAAAACGTTACATTTTCCACCGCTACTCATGACATTGTGCGATATTGGTGTAGCTTAGGCGGAAAAAAATCATGGTAACGGTTACATTTTCTACTGCTATCCATATTGTGCAATATTGTTGTCGCTTAGGCGGAAAATGTAACGTGTCAAAAACGTTTTGATGGCAGCTGATGAAACAGACCAATGAAACTACAGGGGAATCGTAAAAAATACTTTTACTACCATGACCTCTTCACGTGGTTACTAAGCGAAAAGTTCATCAAGAAGAAAACTAACAATTTCTTCTTTATCACTCTGGATCACATATCTCAAGTAAATGATGATCCTGTTACTATAGCGTGGCACCTATGAAGTCACCTCAACATATGTTATGGATACCTCTTCACAAGTAGGCATACATGATTTATCAGCAGCTTGCAGATCCAAACTAAAATGTTGTGATTAGAATAGGTGATATTACTGTTTAGTATAGGAAATGTTCTTTAAAAACCATTTTTATTTCCACTCTGTTTTGATAGATTAACCTGTC
>JAAAKL020004983.1:0-20042 GCA_010016065.2 Carybdea cf. marsupialis auct. non (Linnaeus, 1758)
AAATCACTGAAATGTCTGACTGCTTGTCTAAGTAAACATAAAATGAACATCAAGTCTGTGAAAAGTATAACATAAATCTTCCGATAAGTAAAAAGTCAATCATCATCCCGACATATCGTAGTCCGAGTGTCACGCCGGTTTTGTTGTGGTGCGACCCGACTTGTGGACAGGCACAGGTGATGAGGCTGTGTTCTGTGGTATCGGAGGCGGAGTTTGATTATGATTGTCCTTTGGGCTTGGCGGAGGATTGAACTCTAGATGACGCCGACTTTGGATATCGCGTGTTACAGATTGCGGGGTATCGTGAATTACATCAGGTGTGGGTCGCGACAAATGTTCCTCATTTCTGGTATTCAATGGAGTGCGAGGGGTAGGTTTCGCAATCGGGTTTTAACTGAAAGCTTCCCCTTTCTTGACAACTGCAGTTTCTGGGACATGTGAGTTAACGGGTGGTAGTTCACGATGAGGAAGCCCCCAAGGCGATGTCCTTATCGATCGTTAGACGCGCTGGAGGGGTAATGACTGGCACGTATTTTCGGAGTAATTCCCTGTTGTGCAGGGTAACACGTCCCGACCCATCACCCGAACTACATATTGATCAGATTGGCGAACCTCAATGATGAGGCCAGTATTGTCCCATTTGAGGGAGGGGGTCAAACTTGATTTTGGATACGCACGTGGTTGCCAACTACAAGAGGTGAAAGACGCTTCGTATGTTCACTATCGCGCATGCGTCGGTTCTTTAACGCTTCCTCGAGGGCTGCTAAATTTTCCATACATGTGTTATGTGGAATATGCCGACCTGGTGGTATAGAAATGAAGTCCCGTATAGGATGACCGAACACGCACATAGCAGGAGAAAGTTATGTGTCCCTGTCAGGTGTATTACGATACTGGAGGATAGCACGTTGAAACGCATCAGTGTTAAGATCCTCGCTGTTGGTTGTATTACCAATAATCAATCGTTTCTCTGTTTTGACTACCACTTCAACACGACAGTTACTATTAGGGAAAGCAACTGATGACAGTCGATGGTGGACGCCCCAGTTTCTAAGGAATCGTCGCGTGCTCAAGGCAGTAAACTCGGGGCCTCCATCTGAGGCTAGTTCGTGTGGAATATCGAACGAGACAAATGTCCTCTGAAGGCTTTCTATCAAGCCACTAGAACCATCGAAAGCTTTTTCCACTATCGGCCAGTTAGAATGACGATCGACGATTACTAGATAGTTGCATCCCACGTAATGAAAAAAATCTGCGCATACACATTGGAACGGGTAGTCACGCGTAGGCAAAGGCATTGGTGGTGCACTTGGGTTGGACGGAGCAATACAATTACAGTGATTACATGATGCACGGACTGGCGCGATGGCAGGTGTGATTCCTGGCCAGAAGATTGAAGCCTCAGACCTTGAAGTTATAGATGTAAACCCCGAATGTGCTGAATGTAGAGAGGCCAATATTTCCTTCCAAAGTGATGGTGGGATAACTATCCTCTCTTTGTAAAGAACCACACTATCTACTGAGTGAAGGTCGTCGCGAAACGGGAAATATTCCTGCAGGGACTTTGGGAGTTCGTGTCGGGTGTTTGGCATGCCGGGTTCTATCAACGTGAGTAACGCTTGCATGTTGTCATCGCTTGTAGTGGTTGTTTTAACACGATCCCATGTAACGTAACATAAATCAATGGTATGCAGCATTGAAGAAGCTGAAGCTATGACATGTTTTTCGACAAAAGCTAATCCAGAGGACGGTGTGCGCAAACCATGGAGCACACGGGAGTCAGTGGAAGAGAAAGTACTTGCAATATTATCTTCGAGAACGAGTTGATCAGGATCTCCGATAGGATGTCTGGAGATGCAATCCGCGGCGCGATGTCGTATTCCTTGTACGTGTAGCATGCGAAGCCTATAACGCAGTGTCTTTTCCTTCAGATTGCGAAGTCTGTAGTTCGGGATGTTTTCCAAGGATCTATCTCTGAAAAGCTTCAAAAGAGGTTTGTGGTCGACCGCTATGATCAAGTTATCACACCCAAGAACAAAGCGTCGAGCTTTGTCAAGAGCATTCGCTACGGCTAGAACTTTACCCTCAACTGGCGCGTAACGCATTTAAAGCGTGTGTAAACCGACTTCCGACATGTGGCACTTTCCATTCATCGCGACAGCACAGAGGGCTCTCGTTAGCACACGTACAGTGTTTCTGTAGTAGCCAAAATCCTGTTCCAGACTTTGACCAATCCGACGTCGGTTTGCTTTGATCGAATATTCGAACACCCATCTCTATTTCGTTGGCGATGACGATTTTAGATTCCTCGAAGATTTGTTGGAGATCGTCAGTCCATTTGAATGGTTGATCGTGTTTCAGTAACTCGCGGAATGGATGCATGTTCTCAGCCATGGTGAAGGCATAAGATACCTGATTGACTAGTCCGAACCATGATGGCACATCTGTGATATTCTTGGGCATAGGGAAGTCCAGAATAGCGCGTAAGTATTTCTGTGATGGTCGAGCGCTATCGCTGATGATTTCAAGCCCTGTAAATTCTACGGTGTCCTCTGCGAATACGAACTTCTCAGGATTGAGTGCTATTCCATTATGGCCACTTATGTTTAGCCACTGTACAGCCTGAAAGAAGCTCTCGTCAACAGTGTCAGACCACAGCACTAGCAGTGTGGCACTAACATAGTCAGACTGGCGCGACTCGAACTATGCCCACACCTCACTAGATCCGGCAGCACTGAGCGTTGGGCGTTTGACTTTCTCGACTTTAGCTGCGCATGCGTTGTCGGATTTGTGGAGAGCGGAGTGAGCCGTGATGCGTGCTGAGACGCTAGCAGCATCCAGGTCCTCCGTAAAGTATTCACAGTCGGGGATAAGGCAGGCGACAGCTGGCATTCTGGCGATGTGATGGGGATGCACTTCAGAAATCTCACCGTATTCATAAACGGGACTAAGATCCGTTTACGTCATAAGGTGTTTATTCAGCAATGAACACGGTCTGAAAAGACACACAAGTAAATTAGATCTAGACAATAGTAATTGATGACATACTGACACATACATGGGCATAAACATGATCAAATAGAACATATAATCCTCTAGATCTATGGTCTCTTCGTGTTGTTTTCGTGCTTTAAAATCCTTAAGGAGACTGGTTTTGAACGTTTGTACTGTTTTTACATTTCGTAGGGTTGTTAGAACGACATGGACTTTTGATAATAGTTATTAGTCCATGCTGGTAGGATTAGGGTACCGAGTAGAGTTAGGGCAAGGAGTGTTAGTGATAATAGCAGGCGACTACGGTATTTGTAGGAAAAAGACCCCGTCACTAATAAACTGCTGAATCGACTGAATACAAAAAATTGATATGCCTTCGTATAAATCCAAGTTAAACAAGATAAAGACAAACAACAAGGGTGAAAGTAAGATAAAACGTTTAACAGAAATTAGAGTAACTTAAGAGGAGTGTACAACAGTTTCAGAAGGTCTTGCTCGAGATCCCCACAATGCTTTTCTTTCAGAGTTCTCCATTTTTGAAATCTGCATTGCTTAAACATTTGACCTATTACATAAATAGAGTTAGGGAGATTGTCAAATACTTGATATTTCCTGAGTGTGTCACGCTTTTAACTTGAACTTATAGAGAGAAAGTCTGCCTGGATGCACATGCCAAGCTGTTTACCTTTGTATTTACTTTGTGAGGATTGATAAACCACTTTTTGCGCAAACTTGCTCGCATCTTTAACATGCGTCAAGCTAAAGCACTCGTGAGCACATCTCGTCCATACTCTTTTATTTTATATATTTCTTTCGAAGACGATAGTGGTTCCATTTTATAAGATACCCCGGACACACAAGCAGAAATCGGTAAAAACAGTTAAGGGACACCATACAGAACATAACTTGTTCAGAAATAGTGCAAATATTTTGAAGTTGAAGAACGAGGGTTGACAGCTACTCGTTTGCTATGAAAGTCCGAGACTTCAAAGCTAGACGAGAGGACAGGTCACATACTCCGTAGCCATTTCAAAAACAAATATGACGATTTCAAATCGAAAGTCAAAATAAAGTGCCTAATTTTGTATATGCAATAAACTGGAGAAGTGTGTACTTCAGCAGTCGCTAAATAAGCATTATCAACATCTTAGAGAGGAAGATGCCTCATTCGTGTGCTGCATTTATCTAACAAACAAAAGAGTTTAAGTCCAGAGCAAATCGTTTCATAGGTAAATTAGACTTGGTTTGCTTCAGTAAAACTACGATTTCTCATACGTTGTTATTAACATTTCTCTTGGGTGTCGCTGTTGTCACATGACCATGCTTGCTGTCTATTCAGCCCGTGCTACAGTATACATGGAACTCAGGCTCCAGGTTCTTCGGAAATGTTAATATCGTCACTCGCATATAAAATCAAAATGTTGCCCTAACAAATTGTAACTCACAAGGCAAGTAAATTAAAGTATTAAAAAACTAATTTAACAAATATATATCTAATGATACTAATCTTAGATGTACACTTTACAATACAAACTTACGCAAGAAAATTTATACGACATTTCGACACAATCGATATGTCATTGTCAAGAAATCTGAGATGAAAAACAGCCCCTATATACTCAAATAAAGTTTCAATTGTTTTAAATAACAACAGCAATCTACGGATTCTCACGGAATTACACAGATAACATCAGTTTAAACAAATCTTCTTGAATGTTCAATGTAGGCATCCTCTCTTTCATGTACAATTTCTCGTAAATGAGGCAGTCAATCATGGACCTACATTTTCTTAAGACTTTAAAATTTTCTTCGGGAGGTGCCGTTGAGATGCGATGTTGATCATGGCGACGCTTGCATATAGTTGAGTACCAATGTTTCTCAATCCTCTTGTGTAAATGACGAGATGTGTAGCCAACGTAATTTGCATCATACAAATCACATTTAAAATCATGAATGACAAGTTGTTGGCTAACTGGAGAGGGCTTTACATCTAGTGTGTGGGGACTGTGTCAAGGATGATGTAAGGCTTCTTGGCCTCGAAGAGATACCGGGCACCGTGAAAGGTGGGGGACTCTAATAGAACGTCAAACTCCTTAGATAAGGGAAAAGGAGAGGTTAAATGGGAAAAGTAAATAAGTAAGAAAAACTGATCTTTATAGCGCGAGAGTTTTTCCATGAATGTGATTGGGTGTATTGCCACTTGCGATTTTGTCTACGTACTAAATCGTTTAATTTCAGCCTCATGTGTGAGAAACTGGAGGTGTTTGCGTAATCTGCTCTAAAAGGGCTTGATTAAACTTTATTTATTCAATTAGGTCCCTCAACTTTGTTAGGAAAGCAAGAAATCAAGAGTACGCTTCTCTGGAACCTCTTTGGATGACGATGTCTTTTCCTTTTTTGTTTACAGATTTTGGGCAGGCAGAGGGAAAAGGAAAGCTGGGTTTTTGCATCGGAATCAATAACTAATAGAAAGATCTAATATCTACATATATATACATAATATATAAGATGATCTCAAGAGGTGCCCATCATACATTAGAGACATATTTTGTTCATTGTATATATTTTCTTCTATCGCATAAGCCACAGTTTAGATGTAGATATTGAATGACCCATATTCCATAGTGACAACCTCCTGAAGCTTTTACAGATGTATATACAACATTGGTATCAATACCGAGGGGGTAGGTGGTCCACCCATCCCCGAATTATTGTGAGTTTCTTTGTTTTCCTTTTGCAGACAGACAGACTCTTCTATTAGTAGGCCTATAGACAATCAATATCAACCATCATGACTATAAAATTTTCATTCTATAGAAAATTCTCAAAAGATTGGGACATTTATAATGCAAAGCAAATGGGACATCTATAATGAGGCTGAAACTCCAATAGATTCCTACCACGAAGCTTTGCATTTGATTATTGAATGCCTTGACGCGTGCGCATTGATTACTATTAACTTCGAAACGGCCTGTGACTAATACACGAATCCAGCATGTCACTCAAGTAACATCGATAAACCAATCAAATTGCGGATGGCAAGAGTTTGGACGCAAAATGTGCTGAGCTTTCTATTGTTCACCGAACACAGCCAGATTTGAGCAGGACACTGTCGAATCTTTTTTTTCATCAGTAATCGTATCACGGCGACAATGGTAGAAGTACATTTTGGAAAGTAGCTTTCAAAACTTATTACGACTCCTGTCATGATAAGCTCTCCGATCAGTACTACTCTCAATAGAGAGACTCTTGGGTGTTACGGTTGTTACACCGCATTTCATCAAATGTCCTGAGTAGTCTGCATCTAAACGTATTTTAACGGAGATGCAAAATCTTAACTCAACATTATAACCTACTTTTTTTGGTGGCATACTCGTCAACTTCATTGAAAATCTTTCTAATTTTTCCAGTTTCACCTTAACTTTGCCCCTGTAGTCAGTCTGATTTTGAAAGGAGTACAATAACGTATAAGTTACAGAATACAGTGTGGGTCAATAGGTGCTATTGATCACTCTAACATATATTAACAAGTCAATTTTTATCCAATGTATAGAATGTACAGCCTCAGTCCTTATACATTTTTTACAAAGATTTACGATTACGTGACGTGAAAGAGCAGGAAAAGAGTAGAGGATGCGATATTTGAAGAAGCGTTGATTATGATGGGGAGAAACTATTTTAAAGAAGCTGAAACTGTGGCCGATGTACGTATAATGCACAAAAGAAGGTAGATTGAACACATGTTCCTCTTCTAATCGCTACCATTGCCCGGCTTTCATGACGTGGTAATCTTCATTGAGTATTGTAGAAGCAGAAAAAACGAGCCAATCGGTTTATCTTAAGCCAGAATGGAATAAGCTGATTAGTATTTATAATTCTTGGTTGGGGCATGTTTTGGGTGTCTCTTCAATCTTTTGCTGCTTTGCGTGCACAGTAAACTAGCATACTGTAAACATTTTGCAATCTAGAAAAGGCAAGAGGAGCACACAGGTGGTAATTGATCCCCGATATTTTGCCTAGTTGTAGTGAGCAGTGCGTTCATGAATAAACAAGTATATAGCTATATTTGGTAATATTGACAATTTCGAGCAACTGAGACACACAGTTGCTGTGTCATTGTGAGGAGATAACACCATAATTGGTATACTGTGAAATGCAATATGACGTAAGATAAAATAACCTCGCAAAGGGCAAGACAAAGATAACCTGGTGAAGGATTTCATCTCTAAAGGCACTCTCAGACGTAACAACGCCAAAATACTTAAGTAGATTCAATGCAAATTTAATGGGTAAACATCATCTAAGTTTATTACAGGGATATCAAAAAGTAGCGACTGAAATTATTTTCGTTGATGTAACCAAAGATTATGAATGGGGAAAGAAATGTTTGATGTAACAGGAGTCCAAAACTGTTAACTGTCTTTAACGTCTCAGAGGGGTAAAGGAATCCGGCTTGGCTTTCTCTGGTCGTTCAGGATATCCAAAGTGTCAAATTCGTTTGAAATTAAAACAAGATCAGCACACTTGCATGTTCTAAACTGCTGGTTATTTCCAGGACATTGAATTGTGCTAACAGCAGTGGCGGCCTGACTGGGGGCAAAAGGGGGCCAGGCCTCCCAGAGACTATTATGAAGGGGGCGCCGAGAGCTACTCAGGCAAACTATACCTGTTGTGTCTGCCTGACAGTGGAAAGTGAACGGTGACGCTTACAAATTTCAGATTAGCTTCTTCTTCTCCTTTAAGTGTTATGCGTGACGGTGTTCCAATCTTCTCTGTGTTGACATCCTTGAATGAGATCATTTCCATTTGCCGTGTTGATCCATTCTTTGATGTTGCTCAAATATGTCATTCTCTCCCTGCCTCTTGCTCTTTTACCATCTACTTTTCCAGTCAGCGATGGATTCTCTATGTCTTATCTCCGCATAAAGTGACCTAAAAATGTCATTTTCCTGTTTTTGATAGTCTGAAAGAGATTGCGCCTTATGTTAGCTATTGTTAGTACACGTTCATTTAATACTTTATCCGTCCATTTAATCATCAGCATTCTTCTTATAAACCTCATTTCCGTTGCCTCCAAACTCTTTTGCATAACACTCACATCCGTATATAAGGATAGGCCAGATTTAACAACTTAGGATTCTGTGTCGTGTTGACATGGCGAAGTTGGAACTTGCTAAAACAGAACTCTTTTTGTTGAATGCCTCTTTACTTAATGCAATTCTTCGCCTTATTTCACATTCAGTGGACCCCAAGGACTCACTCTCTCCCTTAACTTTATCTAGAATAAGTTGGAGATCTTCTTCTGATTCCGTAATCAAGACAATATCGTCTGCATATCTGATGTTGTTCACATCATCATCATCATCATCATCAATCGGGCGCACCCGCATTCATGACCAGCATTCTTCACGAGTCTCTGTTCGTCATCGATTTCTGAAGATCGGGTATTTGAAGGCCTGAGTCTTTCTTGAGCAGGGTAGCGTAGTAGAGTGTAGGTCGGCCGACATTTCTGTAGCCATGACGCGGTTTCCAAAGCACCGTGAGCGCTGCAGGTTCTGCACTTCTGAAGCAGTGTCCTGCGAGGCGTAGTCGGCGTACTCTAATGGTATCGGTGACTTTGGGTAGGCTTCCGTATAATTCTTTGTTTGTAACATGCTGCTTCCAATTGATGTTCTTAACATATCGAAGCATACGAGTGTAACAACCATTAACTTCCTTTTTTAATTTTCTTGTCAGTGACATTAGAGGGCGGATTTGACAGTTAGCTGTACCAGTACAGTATGCTTTGCAACAGAACCGTTTTGATCTATCCAGAGATTTGAAAACTTCATGATCTCTGAGCTATCGAATGCTCCATCTCGGCTCCTACCGGGGCGATTAATATTTCTGCGCTTATAACTTTTACAACTTTCTATTTGGAATAGGTACGTAAGGCACTGATCCTTCTTCCCAATGCTTCGTTTTCTGGATCGAGTTTCATAGCAAAGTTACTATTTTACTATAGATATACAGTACTAAGTTGATGAAGTCAAGATATTTTTTTTCTAGTAAACCATTTGTTCTCTTCAAGTGGTAACCTAACCATCAAACGTCTGCGTACAAGATATCTTGTTCAAAACAAATTCCAACTACGATTGGTGACTGATTGATTGATGGATTGTTTGAATGATTGACTGATTCTCTTCCAGATAATTCTGCCAGTAATTAAGTTCTTAACAGTTGAGCATTTTAAAATAAAAAGAAGTATTTCAATTTCTCGAGAGAAAGCCAACTTGTGACACAATGAAACTGCGTATATTTGATTGCAATAAGTGATATTGGTGCGGACGTTCTACTTAAAGAGTCGGGGTTCCCTATAGCAACTCAATCCGGCATAGTGTAACAGCTTCGTTCCGTACACCGGGTTAGTGGCTATCGCAGAGGGGTTAAAAGAAATCAAATATACTAGTGATCCGGTATAGTGTAAATCGACCTTAAATTTGCAAACGTCTTAAGGAAGCTTTATTGATGGGTTTGATAGGACTGGTTCAAGTAGCGCAAGAGCATATGTTGATATGTTTCGAAGAGGCCGTTCTAAAATTGTGACTGACTATCTCAGTAAGCAATAATAATACATCGAGGGCAAAATTTTGTCAATTCTGCGATTTCATGGCCTCGCACTCACGTACAGCACTCAATGAGAAGCAAACCATCGAAGAGGCGAGATGTTTTGTTATGGGAGCCTTCTTTGTGTTTAGGTGTTAAGTCCCTCCGTGATGATTTATGTATTTGTTCCGTAATTACTCTTCTTCTATACCACGACAGAGAGTCTGTTTTATAGTTTCCTTCAAAGTGATTGAATTCTTTTTCTTTTTTTTGTGTGTGGTGTACTCGATTTCGAGCGTAGCCTATTGCCCAGCCAGAGTGAGCAATGTCCTCGGGAGAGCGCGCATTTACAGGGGTGGTCTCCCGTTGCCTTCCCCAACCGATAGTCCTTATATCGGGCTAGGCAGGATTCGAACCCACAACCTCTGGCATGTGAATCCGATTCCTTAACCACTAGACCACGGCGGCGATTGAATTCTATGCAAATCAATAGTTCCCTCTATTCATGAACATACCGTGGCAAAAGATTATTTTTGTTATCCAATGCAGAGAACGTACTCCGTAACGATATTGTTGACAACTTTCGACAAGGAAAAGAGGTGCGTAAGATTGCTACGAGCCTTGATAGATCAACTGTTATGATGCTAAATTTTTGTGGCAGCAAAAACTTCATTGCAGAATTTCCGTATCTCAGTAGGTTTCAAAATCTCTGGTAGGTTAGATAAATCGTCGTCTGTACGATGTCCCCGAATAGTTTCTTATTTCTGGTCTTGGACTCGTAAATTCAAACCCACCGCGGAGTGAAAATTTAGCTGGTTTATTGTTTTTCTTGATTGTATTATATATTCCCAGACAGGAAAAATACTGATTTATAGTTCAAATAGTGACAACTAAGCAAAAAAGTGACCGCAGTTCTGTATATACGCTTTTTTTATAAGAAACGTTTTTATAAGAAACTAGTACTACGACGGACAAAATGCTAAGAAACTTTGAGTATTATCTCAAATCAAAAAGAATGAATTAAGAAACTGTGGTGAATCACTAAAATTGAAAAGAATGAGACATTTTGAATATTTGACTCACGTCAGACAAATATATCACAAATACACTTTACTGTAGGTCTATGTCCAAACGACATGTACTCACGCGATTAGAGTGTGTTTGGGGAGGTGTTGTTCGAACGGCGTATGCACTTTTTTTTGTGAAGTGACCTCCCCCTCGGGGTATTTTCTATGGCAGTTGCCACATCCGCCTGCCAGAACACATTTCCCTTCCAGCCAGTCTACGTTTGGCTCCATATGTGAATGCGGAGGAGGTATTTAACCCTGCTGAACTATGTAAGATGGAGAATTCATTTAAGAAACTGTTAAGAAACTTTCAGAACTACAATAAGGTAAACAATTAAGAAACTTCGGGTACTAGGAGGCCTTCTCGGGTTTCTTATAAAAAAGCGTGTAATTTTGTATCGATAGTACAAATGGGAGTGTGACCAAATCTGCGAGTTTGATATTATTAGGGACGATACCCCCTGATTCTCCACCTTTGTTAGCAACTTCACATCTCCTACCAGGTGTGTATCCAGAGACGTTTTCGAGGGGAGGGGGTACAGGACCCTGAATGATGACGTCCATTTACTAATCATACAGATTACAAGTCGAGGAATGTCTCTAGTAGATTTTAGACCACTTTAAAACGCAAATAAACTAAAAATTGCAAGTTACGGAATGCAAAAAGTTTAGGACCTGATTAATATCGGAAGAAGGCTTTTTCGAGACAGAGGGGGCTATGCTACAGTGCCCCCTTAAATACGCCACCGGACCCTGCTATGTATGTTTTTGATGATATTCTGTACAGACCGTTAAATGATGTACCATCATTCTCCAGCTGATTTTGTCGATGAAACTTACAATTTTTGGAGTAGTATGAGGTAACATCCCTCTCCCTGTTGCTGGTTGCAATTTGTATCAGTTATTGTTACCCTCCTACATAAGTTTCATAAAGACGTGCATCGTACCTTTGTAAACAAACCGAGTTAACTCAGTTTCGTTTGTGGTACCGTAGGTGTCAGAGCCAAGTCTATGAAGGAAACCTTACTAACAATGTCTCTTAGAATACTCGGGACATGCTTTTTCTATTGTAGATCTCAAATCCTCATACTTTGGAGAGAAAAGAAATAGACATCTGAGGTTTGAACACTGGCGGTCGGTGTTTTCTCGGACTGAGGATATTCAAAAATTCATAAGGGTGTTAGCTGATTATTTTTGCTATATTGTGCATTGACGACTGTAAACATCCATCATTGTGGTCTGGCTTTATGCAAGGGCTCGCAGTTTGATCCGGGTCGCCACAGGATCGTTCAAATTTTACCATTGGTATCAGGTATTATGCCTGGCTGCTAGAAATGGCGAATCCATTCACATTAGGTAAGTGAGTCAGACATCATGATCCAGATGTCTAGATGTTCTTGTAGTTTTTGATAATTACAATCTCGTATGGACGTAAAATGTTCTAGGTTTACATGTTGACGAGACCAGTTCAGCAGGTTAAGTGAATGTAATTGCGAGGCGTCTGTTCTACTATCTAATCACATCCATATTGATGGGGAAGGTTTTATAAAGAAGCCCGTGCTTTAAGCCGTTTTAAAATTCGTGTTTAACTCTACCTAAACACTTGGAGTTGAATGCAAATCTTGATGACCTTCTTGATTGTATCTTTTAGCTTCTCCTCTCCGAAACTACACATAAACAATCACGTATCGGTTGTTTCGTTAGCTGGCAGCTCATTTTATGACTATACCATAAGTAATGACACACGTGTCTTGAAGCCGAAGGATAGCCATAAAGGCGTTGTTGATTATTTTAGATTCAAGAGGTCACTTGAGTTTTGATGACAATCATCATCAAACATTTTAGTATTGAAGCGCTAACTGTTCTTGTATTGTCACTTCATACCATGATTGTCCCGCAAAAAAGTCGGCGTGAGTTGAGACCTGTAGGTTTTGACTGTGGAGCCAAAAGGAGAAACTTTTCAACTCTGAAGACCGATGGTTATGGAAAAGTTGATTTAAATGATCTCTTCATTATGGCTGTAAATTCGTTGCTTTGGTGATCGAAGTTGGCACACGAAAGCCAACGAAAGATAGCATACAAAACGAGTTGACACCATCCTGGGTTGTTGTCATGTGGCTGAAAGCTAACTTCCCCACTGTTTATACTCGCAACAGCGGATAACTTGTCCTCAATCTTAGCTGTAACCGAGGATTTTGTTAACTGCGGTATTCTGGCGGTTAACAATACATTATTTAGTAAGCCCATGAATATCTAGAAGCAATCAGTGTTCTGTATTTCAATTTATCTTTGTTCCTTACCTGGGGGATGATGTTTGGATGGAGATAAAGTTCACATTGCAGGATTTGTTCCAGCCTGTCTGGTGGTTGGAGATGTCTGATTCGTAGCTTTAAGGTGAAAACTGACTAACGTCGCAGTAAGGTAAGATAATAAGATTGGCTGAATACGCAAGTAGATGTTTTATTTGTTTTGAAAGCAAGTGATTGGATTACCATGCCGAGCACAAAACATCAATTAAGATGCAGCTTGCTCGGCAACAATAGAGAAACGGGGTTGATGCTGGATCAATTTGAGATTATGTGATATCTCCTTGCCACAAACACCGACGAGTTGATAGGGCTTGAATAGAACATTGACTTGAATGGCTCATGATTTATTAAGTATCGACTCTCATTGTAGCCTTACCTCGTTTACAATAAAAAGCAGTGCAAGCGTTTATTAAATCAGAGTCCATACTTCATCAAATAGCTAGAATTTTCTCTTAAAAGGGGGAACATTGAGGGAACGTCCTCTTGTTTCAGTTCGACCCACCAATTCGCTAAGAACCTCGCCGTTTCTTGCATTAATATTTTAAATTGCTTTTTCAAAATATTTTTCTTTTGCATGCTTTAGAAAACGATATTATTTCATGGCCTTTTGATTTCGGAGATGCCCTTCGTGTCAAATACAACTTTTCCTGGTTTTTGTTCATTATCAATCAAATGGTGCCTTGATTTCACTCCAATTTCCTGGACTGTTGTTGTCTCCACGGCTTTAATAGATTTTTTAGCCTCAAATATCTATGGATGACCTCGCAAGTAGAGCTCGCATGACCTTAAAACGCTTTAAAATCACCGAATTTAGTTACTTTTCGATTCGCCTGCATATGTGAACATTATTGGAACCATTTCGCGTTACGTCTTCTGTGCAAAGATTTCAAGAACGTTATTAATCGAATACACATTTAATTACTTAAGGTAGGGCCTGGATACATCACAAGTCGCAGTTTCGTCTGAAGCCTGAATCAATAGCTACAGCCGTTTTATGTGTTCCAGGTGGCACAACTCTATGTTTGTAAGATCGTTTCCAGATAATTTTTGTTTAAGACAGATGGAGAATTTGGAAACCGAAATGTAACATGTAATGGGGAAACAACCATTTCATCATGAAACTTTAATGTGGCTCCGAAGGGTGGAGCCAGCATCTATCTTGATTTTTATTTGACTCCGCGGTATTCCTGGTAATTGGTTTCCGTGACCAAACTTTGACCCCAACCCCAAGCACAGAGATGTTTGGCACGCATACTTTGTTAGTTAAAAGTTTCGTGCAAAGGGAAAATTTCACGTGTCTTCGCCGACGAATTTTTCACAGCTAGAGCGTATGACATTCTTTCTCTAAAGAGCGAGTTAAGGTGATGCAGATTTCCAATCATTAAAATTTCATCAACTCTATTTATTTTCTTTATCACAGACGGAAATACAAATGTTTCATGGAATAACTGTCAAATACTGCGAATAAAGTGATGTCTAAAAATAATCAAATTGTTGACACTCACTTCGTAAGAGTGCAAGTCATACTTTTTTATGGACTTTCCCCACGATTTATTATGATTCTACGGTTTTGAGCTTAGGATAGTTTTTAAATGACTATGAATTGACGGAATTTTGTCTGCATTCTTCCAGAAAGGAGATAACACCAGGGCTATTATCACCTCCCCCATCCCCCCCAAAAAAATTACGGTAATTTTGTTTACATCTTAATATGCGGTAGTTTTGAAATATTGGAATATGTGTTATTTTTGCGAAGTCTTATTGGTTCCGAAGGTAAATATGGTAATATTTGTCAAATTCCAATTCTTCAAAAGCCAGGAAACAACCATTCTTCTCCGTGGGCGTGGGCCATTCTTCTCCTTGAGCGTGGGCTTTCAGAACCAGCTATTAAAAATAGGAAAATAGGACTTAATGATAAAGCAGAGCGTATAAACATTTTTGTTTTGATCGAAAATGGAAGATGGACATTTGAGCAGACCTTTTGTACAAAATTATTGAGAGCTTGGGATCAACCCCTCGACCGGATTCTGTAATTTTGTAGCATTTGGGTTTTTTAAAGAAAATTTTCACGGAAGTATGGAAGCTGAACATTTAGGCCCATTTGCACCAAAAGGATGATCTTTAGCGTTGCTCGTAGCTTGTCCATAATTTTGAAGTGCTGTGAATCTGGTTAGATTTGTAGGGAGAACTTCAACAAGTACGGGATACGGTAGTAAGTGTGGCTCCTGCCTAGGTCTTGGCGTTTTCACCAGTCAGTGTATCACTTTTAGAATTTTGGTATGAGTTTTTCTATTGAGCTATGTTGGACGGGTAAATTTTAATGCTTTAGAGCGGTAACTCATGCCCCTCTGGATTCGCTAGACTGCTAGATTATTGGCCATTTTATAGTTAACAGAGGTTTCGCCTCAAGTCTCAGTGCTTCCTACTGTTTGGACTAATTAAACCACCTGTTTCTTACTGCTTCCGTAAAATAGCGGTTTTATGCCAGGACATTCATACACGTTGACTTGCTTTCCAACCATTTGAGAGTAACTGATTGCATTACCAACTCACGTTTTCGTGTCTATTATCTTGAAATTGTAATCGAAAACTATCTTTGTTATAGTGCATGGTAGGTGAATCTGTGATGTCGAGGATCATATAGACTTTACGTTCTAAATTGACGCTGTGCGTGGTTCGCAAATATCTCTTTGTTATTACTGAATTTTGGCCTCATGTTTCAAAGATAAGATAAAAATTGTCAGGAATTGCAAATCGGCCGATCCACAAAATCATGGTTCGCTTACTTCATGATGTGGGCATGCGCACTACCCCATTGGACCCCAAAGCAGAAATGAACGTGTGTTCATTGTTAGTAATGCCATAACTTAGAGTTGGTGTACTCTTTCCATCAGTTGCCAAAGGATGATGTCATTCGCCCTCACAATACAGGAAGGCAATCTCTCACAGTAACAGTTTCTCACATTTGCAACGCTGGTTGCCGTTTGTAAATGAACAGCATTTCACCTTATTTCCTATGCCCCAGCTCGTAGTAAATGACAACTATATGCAATAATGATTCTGTTTATAAAATTTTACTCAAGTGGAAACATGCTATGGTAAACATTCTGTACATGTTGGACATAGTTTTGATTGAACAGTCACTAAGTTCATGCTGGTACTTTCCGCGGGCTCATAGTGAACACACCGTTATAAAAAATTGATTGAAAGACGTGATAACACTTAACCTTAATTATGTATAAAGTTCACTGTTGTTTGATGTAGACACATTGTTTTACACATTGGTGTTACAAGTCTCGTTTTGGTGCATCGGGCCTAGAAGTGAACGATGCAGTTAACCATGGTCTGTTATTTACCCAACATACTTTAACCATGCCCGTTGTTAACCTGCAACAAAGGGTACTGGGAGCACTGGGATTGCGTACCTTAAGGAGGTAGCAAACTCAATCATTTTCTACATTTATTTAGTTTTGAACAGGGCAGGGTAGGAATAGCGGGGTATTTCCCTTGCGAGGCTTTCTTTGCTGCAGATTAGTCTTAACAGATGTCCGATGTTTTTAGGGAAGAGATGCAGCTCTTTCAGTAAGGAAGTCATGTTCCGCAGTTAAAGCTTTAGTATTTCAGCTTGAAATGACCATTAGGGGTACCATTACAGGTACCATTACAGTTAATTTGGTATATAGTCAATGTACAAAATTGGTAGATGCTAAATAAAAGCGTGAGTGTAATGACAGCAGTTTACAGAAACAGCGGAGTTTGGACAGGTAGACACACTTTGAAACAATCTGTGGCATCTTCAAAACATATACTTTTCTTCTTGCAACGAATCTTCGATGCACGTGTAAAAGATGTCTAAGCCGTTACTTTCTATGATCATGTTTTTAAATGTGTATGCATTTAATCAAAGTTGAAGAGTATTTACCATTTCTTACAACCCGGAAATTACATGGGGTACACATGCCCTTGCGCTAGGCCAAAAGACGATGTTAAGTGCCTTGGTATTTCAGAATGTGCCACGTTTAGCATATTTTTATTTCAATACTGGATGCTTTCTTCTATGTTGAAGAGAGTGAAATTTTAGCTTTGATCTGTGTCGCCATCGAAATTGCAACATCATCATCACCACCATCACCACCACCATCACCACCACCATCATCACCATCACCACCACCACTATCACCACCACCGCCATCACCACCACCACCATCATGATTGTCATTAGCAAATGTGTTATTTTCTACTAGATGTTTACGGTCGGCTTCATTTCCTCCAATCTATGCAAATCAAAGCCAAATACTTTCTGAAGCACCTCAATGTAACATCTCTTGTGGCTTGACCCTGCCCATTCATATTTCTAGCAAACTATAAAAATGTTTTCCGAAATGTTTATACTTACACTGACGTTGTCAAGCACATTGATGAAAACTGTGGTGGTACGAGGCTTCTTCTTGCAACAAATATTGCAGTCTAGAAATGTAGACGTAGAAACCATAATGCACAATCACAATGCTAGTTCTTCGACAAAGGGGAAAATGCAAAAATGCAAGAAAGGGGTTCACACCAGAAAAACAGGAAAAAGCCAAAGCGCCTATAAAACATAGAAGCAACTATACTTAAACGTGGATGTGTTATTGAATAGAACAAAAAAAATTCGAGGTAAGTCAGTAGGGGGAAAGCTCTAAAGTGTTACCTTCTAGTGTCTTTCCTCCACGTTCAAAGGTGATGTTTTAATACTGTAAATAAACTACTGAATTAAATTTGCTGTTTGCATCTACATGCAGTTGAACAGTCGGAGTAAGCAGATTGATCTGTCCCAGCAAGTCATCAAGGACCATCTAAACTAAAACAAATACATCTGAAGCTGTGATTAAGTACCCAACTTGGTGACTTTCTACTTGAATTTACTCCTACATGTTTTCAACCTTACACATCAGCAATATCAGAGCGAGCAGTGTAAGAGGAAATGGTAAAATTAATTTGTTTCATACACTAACAAGACAGTATAGTGTATTGTAAACTGTTGGTAACCAAAGGTGTACACATTGTAAGGATGACGATGTAATTGGAGAGATTGTTGCTGCGCGAAGACCCATAAAAAGTTACAATTAAATTTAATCTTTCATAGCAGTGTTGCCTAATGACAAAAATAAGATCAAAGGCAGAACCTAGGGGAGGACAGTGTCATAATTAAAAAACAAATAGCATGTGTTAACAATGGGATTATAACGACATATTGTAAATAAAATCTCAAATACAGATTTCAGCAAAGACGCACAATAAATACTATAATGTTGGCCACCCTACTCTCCCCCAATCTCTTGGCTCTTTGTTGCCTTATTAAATCACATAAGGAGAATGCATGGGGGACATCTCAATCCATTTTTAGAACAGAAAAGCCGAGTTGAGGACATACCCGAAGTCTTGTCAGGTTCAATCAAAGATTTATTTACGGGCACTACTTAAAGGCAATCAAACCTTTCAATCTTGCCATCCCTGTTTCGTCCATTCTGATTAAACACAAAATATGGTGCTAGACATTCAATAGTGCAGGAATTGTAAAGGCTGAAGACATTCATGGATATGTTATAAGGCCTAAACTGTAATCATATAGTTACTACCATCCATTGCTAAGTAACTTCTCCCCTCATGACTTGTTCAAGATATGTTTTCTTATACACTCCCACACACGGTTGTTAATTCCCCTGGCGCTTTTAAACGTTGTCTGAAGTTTGATTGGTTAAAATATCTCACTGATTCACTAACTAAAAATGGACGTATTCGCGACACCTGACTGCATGAAATGACATAAAACACAAGCTAACTAAGTAACTTTTGAGCTGTATCATCTTCAAGAGAATGACACTTGAACTAAGAATAAAACAACTGCCATATATGACATTCATGTAAGGTCAGAGATTGTAAGATTGTGATGAAGATTTACTTGCTACTAGTGCATCAACTATTATAGCTGTGTAAAATAAATTTTCATTGAATCTCATATTTGATTATATTTCTATGAAACATTGACAAGGTTTAAGAGTGATGTTAACATCTAACATAACTATCCTCTACAAACACCTCTGACACTTTTATTACTCCGTCTTTGCAATAGGCACCGGAAACGAAAACAAAAAGTGCTTACACTTGTCTATAGCAAATGCTGTATATAGGCTTGTTTTTCAAGAAATACTTTAATAGCTATCAAATTGATTAAATTTTACTATAAATTGTTGATGATATCAAATGAACAATCTAACGGTTGTTAAACTAAAGAAGGATATCAGTCGAATACAGCAATGTTTTCATTGCAGGAATTTGTTTCAAGAAATGATCTTTGTCTTCGGTTTTCTGTATCGAAGCAGTGGCTTAAAACGCCAACTAAGCTTCAGTTCCTTGCTATTGACTAAACTGAGCACGGAAACATGCTAAAAGGACAGATCCTCTTTGAATATATTACACAAAAAATGTAAAACTGGTTAATTTGTATATGGTGTATTACACACACCTCATTGTTTATCTAAAGTATTCTTGTTACCGTTTAACCTTCTCGTTTGCATTATTTTATCTTCTTTCTTTTGATAAAAATTATTTCCATTTTATTAGCCGATGCAGTTCTATTGTGATTCAATTACGTTTCATTTGATCCATGTTTCCCTCGGGCCATCTACTTTAAGAATATCCACATTCGCATAATGTAGCAATTACATATATCAATAACTGCCGTGTCATTAACGAAGGTGTGGTCTGAAAGGCTGGTCTTTGCCTTTTATCTCTACTAGGGTCTAACCTAAATTCAAGAACAAAGTAACAAAAAGTTAACTGAAATCAGAATGCTTACCACAACTTCCACATACACTGCTCTTGTTACCTAAAAGCGATAAAAAGAAGGATTACTGTATTCCTCTTGTTCATATATAGTGATAATTGCTATTATAAAAAATTGCACTAGTTTAAAAATGTACTTTAAGAGCTGTTTAAGATAAACAAACTTTGCATGCGAAAAGCAAGTCGGCCTTTAATCACATTCTTTACCATTTGCAATCATAAAATAGTCTAATATCTTCATTTTTTCAACATACGTAGCTAT
>JAAAKL020004984.1:0-20042 GCA_010016065.2 Carybdea cf. marsupialis auct. non (Linnaeus, 1758)
TATATATGTATATATATGTATATATATGTATATATATGTATATATATGTATATATATGTATATATATGTATATATATATGTATATATATGTATATAGATATATGTATACTAATTGCCCCCAAAATCTAAAATCCGCTGGAAGTGCCACAGGTGACGATGAAAGACATGTAGGCAGTCAATAGCGTTTGTATGTGCAGAGGTGGGGTGGGGTGGGGGCAGGCGGTGACTCTGTTTCAATGCCTACTAAACCAAGACCCCGTCACTTCAGAAAAGTCACTTTTTGCGCTGTGTCATTAATAAAACTCTATAGTTGTACTTACTTGGCAAAGTTGGCTTTCTCATCAAGCCAACGATAGTAAACAACTGTCCAGTAAGTGTTCTCCTCAATCATCCTCTTCATGGAAAATGAGACTGCTTTCTGCTCCGGTGTTAAGTCCTTGTCAAGATCAACACTGAATTCCTTGTTTAGAAAGTCGATGATAAAGTTGGAGTCCGCAATCTGCTCACCTTTGTATTCTATCCAAGGCATCTTTCCCTTCGATGACGCTTTGAGTCCACGACAGTCTTCGTAAGGGATATTAGCCATTCGAAGGTAAGTCTCTAACTTCAGACAAGGCGGTGATGCATTCGGTGCCCGACCAAAGTTATCAAACTGATGCAGAATCACCTTACTGTCCTTCGATTGCATGTTATTTCCGTCTCCTTCAGCCATTGTTAATTTTTCCTGTAGGTAACGCCTTTACACGAACAAGTTGAACTGGGAGTCAGATACGAACTTGGTCATTGTTTGTCGTTATAGATTGCCTGGCATTGTCTCGCTCTGCTGCCTTTTAACAAACTGCCTTTGAATAATCGTCTGACACTGATTGTATAATGCGTCAAAGTAGACAAAAGGTGATCAAGATTACCAGATCAGGTCAAGATTACTAGATTAGGTCAAGATTACCAGATCAGGTCAAGATACCAGATTAGGTCAAGATTACCAGATTAGGTCAAGGTTACCAGATTAGGTCAAAGTTGAGGGATCGTAGGTCAGGATTTTGAGATAGGACGTCACGTTTTCACAGGTGTTGTTCAAGAATAGGCGGCCACTGGTAAAGATTTCACCAACCGTGACGTACACAAGGATTCCAAAACAGGAGCATGCCCCAAACATTAGACCTGAGCCCTTCCCAAGGATCTGAGGTCCACTCTAAGACATCTTGAAAACTGTACATCAGAAGTTGTGCCAAATGCTTAAAATTAACACATCCTGCCATCAAAAAGTCATCCTTGTTTCTGACTATCAACTGACCACAAATAGTATGGAATACATGCGGTGAAGTAGGCCTCCATTACCAACGTCATACCAACCACCCCACTAAAACAACAGCAAATCTCAAAACTGGAAAATGATACACTTAACACCCACCTCCATTCAACAACCAGAGCCGAAACTGATACTGTAAATCAGGATGCTTTTCCAGATCCCCCCCCCCCCCCCCACCACCACCACCACCACTATTGTTCAAAACTGCACTGAAAAAGAGTAACCCACCACCTTTTCCCACCCTAACCTTAACCGTAAACCAAACCGTAACCCTAGCCCTAACCCTAACCCTGTGGAGAGGTGGTGGGGGGAGGGGTCTGGAAAAGTGCCAAAATGAGTTTGTTAGATTGGTCAAAAAATACATTGCAGCAGATTAGCGATTGCAGAAGAAATCTAAAACAAACACTGGTAAATTAAGCGATCCCTGTATGAGCACAGTTGCCAACACCGTGAAACAGAGGAATGAAAGGGTTCCATGCAAGAGCCTTAAAGTTTGGAGTACCTCACCGAGGATTCGTTTAGCGAGAGAGGTTCCTTTTACCAAAGGGAAGCATTAGGAAATATCTTTGGCTTATTTTGAGCGATTTTAAAGGGGGCCAGTGGGCTATGCTCTTCCCCATTAGACTCGAGCCAACTTCTTTCAAGCAGTAATTAGCTACTAAAGAGACATCTGGTATTAAATAACTTCCCATTTTGAGTTTATTTGTATTTTAAGTGGCTTAATATTAAAGACACGCCTAGCCTAGAAACACGTCATACAGGGTCATCCCCTCCGAGATATATCTCTGGATACGCCACTGGCTGTTCGCTTAGATCATCTGAGTAAAATGACCGATAGCCTCTATAGCTGATGTAAATACAACACGAGACGTGGAAACCAGTTTCCTTGAGTTTCCATGGCAATTGCAGATTCGGATAAGCAAGCTGTGATGTTTGTCGATGGAGATTGCAACCAACTTCTTCTCAATAAGTAGACTACGAGACATCAAAGGCTCATATTTTCATTGCTTTTCCCATAAGAATGAAGACGTTTAGACCCACAAATCAATGAAGACGGATCTTGCCCATGGTTCACTTGTTGCAGTTGATCATCTGGATGGAAATGGTCAATACTTTCTCTTGGGTTTTAACGACCACTCTCCCACCAACAGTACTAGGTTGTGCGTAGCGAGTCCAACAAAGTTGTCACTTTTACTGTTACTTTGCGGTGCTTAACTTTATAAGAAATGCAATGTTTTTTGGTCTCAATGTGTCGTTTTTGAACACTAGCAGTTGCAAACGTGTGCATGGTTTAATCTGGAGCAGAAACCGACGAACGTGTGCTAGTGACAACTCAGTACATTTTAGCAAGAAGATTATCCGGCCAAACATTTTACTCCTGCGGCCACTACAAGGCAAAATTTCTCAAATTCGGCACCCCCGCTCCTGACATACTTCTGCAGCTATTCTACATATCAATGGTCACTGGCTAGCTGTTCCTGACGTAGGAGTACGGGATCATTTCATTAAAGAAGGGGGACAAATTCTTTGCGCAAATTTTAGATCTCATGTGTTAGGGAAATTTTGAATATCGCAGAACCACGTTAGACTTGTCTTTAGCATCAATACTGAATACCAGTATTTTTGGAGATTAAAGACTCATCTTCGACCAGAGTATGGGCAATCGTTTTTGCCCAAATATCGTATTTCCAGAAATTATCATGTCACAGTACAAAAAATGAAACTCTGATCATAGTGACGTGTCAGAGTAAGGGCAACGTCATCGCTTAGCATGTAACACAATACGCATGCGCAGCTCTCGATTCAAGAAACAAAACGGAAGACAATAAATGACTATGGAGACAAGAATTATGTCTGACATGGTTAGGAATCCCGGTGACTTCAAAGAGCTATGTTACCTAATTTGGACTAGGCAGTTAAACATCGAGTTTTCCAAAAGAATCGTGAAGCAATATTCGGCGTTCATTTAAAATATATATAGATAGGAGTTCGAAAACCTCGTCTTCTGCAATTTCGGTCCTATTTAGTTGATAATTTAGGTCATAGGCCTACTTGACTCAATCTGATGGATATCCGGTAGTACATTTGACATCATCCTATCCAAGTTTCACCTCAATCAGTTGGTTGAATAACTGGCTACTTGCTCCTAAGATAATATATATTCTTTTTGATGATAGCCATAAAAATTCTCCCGTCTGAGCCAGTAATGAATGTACAAAATACATAAAACTACATTCTGTACCCTTCATAGTGTCATAATGCCATCACTGTCAAGATATTATTTTGTAAAGTTTTACCAAGAAAAAGTCTGCCTACCCTGGACTTGATTGTATTTTAGTTCTCGGAATCCGTAATATACAGCCTACTTGCAGTAAGGGACAAATTGATCAAATTTTGGGTTAGAGGTAGTCGATTTTAGTTCCGAATCAAAGAGTTCTCACTTAAGCTGCAAACCATCACCATCATCATCATCATGATATTCCGGGTTATCAATGGCAAAGGCACTTCTTTTACTTGACGAACCGAGAATTGGACGATCACCCTATGAAGTTGGCGAATGGATAAAGTTCAATCATTGGCTTGAGAATAGGCATATCAAAAAAAAGAGCAGCGTTGATCTGCCATGATTTTAACCATGGGCGCAGGTCGCTGTAATAATATGGGGGGGGGGGGGGACAAAAGGATTCGACGTGGACAATTTGACATTTCCGGGCTGAAAAGTAGGGGGGATAAAGGAGCTGTTCTTCCCTTATCCTCAAAAGTGCGAGGGAAGAGTCCCCCATAACCCCCAGAATCTACGCCCATGACTTTAACTTGCTGATTCAAGCTAACGGAAGCCTTTGAACTGCCTAGATTGTTAAAACCAGAATTACCCAACATCTAAGTCAAGAGAACAACAAAGTCTTTTGAACTGACGTCACGTATTCCTATCAAGATATTTATAATGTCTGTTTCCACTTAAGGGCCGACATCTTAGTACGTGATGCAGATGTTTTAAACAATTTAGGCAGGTCACGCCCATCATCACATACTCTATGGCAATATACTTCAAAAGATACAGGCACGTTAATAAATAGATATTAAGTATGAGTATGCAACTCGGAGCACCTTATGTGATAGGTACGATTGCTACGTCATTCTCTATAGTAGTGGTATAACCAGAAATCATTACTGACTGAACTTTTATGCAGAACAATAAAAACATTATGTTGACCTTGGTAAGCTTTCAAAAAAGTTGAATAGTTGTCTTTTTCAATTTGCAAAATGTGCTCTAGGAGGAATAGATGGATGTCGAGTCGAGTTATCCTTTGAATACACTCTAAAAGATTGGTGAGTCACTGCTCGAAAATTCACCATTGGTATATTAGCTAAATGCTAAATTGGTGATCCTGGGGCGTAAAATGCGCTGTTAGTATTTGTACAGTCATCACAATCAAATGGCGTAATATCCATGTAAATTGTGTAAAATGTTTGAAGTATAAAAAATTCTCAGTACCATTTCGACTTTTCTTGGCTTCCTTTTGCAAAATTTCCTTGGATTACATTACAGATTTGACAACTTCATCCCAATCTGGCCAAAATGTCTGTTTCATTCTCTCACACAGCTCTTCCAAGTTCTTGAAATCTTCTTTGATCATTAGGTTTTGTGGACTGTCAGTTTCAATCCATGTAAACGAACTGATAAGTCCAAATACACACGCATCAAGGAGACATGGTTTACAACCCATCATGAACTCTTTATCTCCAAGGTAAAGTGACAAAGCACTCAGATCATCTCTTGCTATTTGATAGATTTCATCGCGAGAATGCCTTCCCATTCCATGTCCATGTAGCTCCCTCTTAACTACGAAGTGGAAGTTGTAAAGAAAGAGTTTGTCCATTATACCCGGTTTTAAACGCCTGTAAAAATAAAAAAAAGACATTTTCATAATTTTGAGATACTGGTAAACTTTCCAGCATTGCATCCTTAAATATACTAACTTTCCATACATGTGAACGTAACTGGTCCACATAGAGACATTCAAATATCAAGGGCTAGCGAAATGTGATGGAAGTAGAGGGGAGGCGTATGTTAGGCTTGTTCATTGTTTCAGTGAAAACTGAACCTTCGTCTATAAAAAAAAACTTTTGTGTGCAGGCAACCCGTATCAAAAGAATTGTTTAAAATACAGATTTTGACCTGTATAAAGACGTTTTATAGTCATAGCAAAGTAGCAGTTTGGAGAAAAGCCGTCCGATCCCTTCCATTCTTACTGGACCTGCTACGGAACGTCTAACGTACGACCCTCGTTTTCATGCGCTTTTTTAGGGGAAAGTACCATGATCATTGAAAAGTACGGGTCATAGTACATTTCGATGACGACACATTAAGATAAGTGAGCGCTTCTGCTTTCATTAAATTAAGTGCTCTAAAAATATGTCCTGTTCTCAAAACAAAAGGTTCTTAAATACGCGCTCGGAAGTGTTCAGATGCAGGATTAACTAGAATTAACTACGAACAGACATCCATCCAGAATATAAATTTCACACAGTCGTGGTCCGATCAAGAGACAGGCGAGAAACGTGGTTTCTCAAAGTACGTTTATAGAGAGCGGACAGTTCTCCGAGATTTTAATCAAAATAGAATTGGATTGAAGTATGTTCTCTTATCTAGTGATATTTTATTTCGCTTTATACATTTCTATTCTTATTCCTGCCCAACTACTCTTGATTTAAATATCACAAAGCAAATATTGCTTCTAGTGCCATTTCAAGCTGGAATACACTTGCCACGGAAGTTAAACTAGGAATACTATCAAGTGTTATCTGACCTGAGCATAACCGACCAATGAATAGGGGCCTGCGTACCGGTATTCCTCAGGTGCGGTGAAAATGCAACCGCCCTTCTGTAACCCTGGACCTCAGATCTTAGCACCTGTTAGCTGCACGAACGTTATCAAACCTAAAGAACCAACACTAAAAACAACCAATTACTACAGCTGTGGACCGCCACTCTAAATAATACACGGCTATCGCATTGATTTGGTAACTTTAGGATGATCTCCTTTTGGCAATATTTTACACGTGTAACCTTTAGCTGTGACGCCTTGCTCAATCCTCATCTCCTATCGCCAAACTATTTTCAAACCCTCGATGTTAAACATACCTGTAAAAGATGTTTGCTTTGATGAAAAGCATCTCCGATTTTTTCTGATTTTGATTATTCTCAAAACTGATTGATTAAACAACAACGATGACGTCACGATTCTCTACCTATCGCCGAAAAAGTGCAACAGGTCACAAGAAGCAAGTGCATATGGTTTAAAGTTATCGCAGGCGCCTGTGAGCCTAAACACTGACTAATAAAGATCGGTATTTAGCATATAGTAGAGCGGATAAACTTTAGAGTGGAAATAAACTGGAAGCTTTTAAGTAAACAGATAAACAAAAAAATAAAAAAGGAGAACAAGAAACGTACCTGTTAACCCTATCTTGGTCCTGAGAAATTCATTCAGAGTAAGAGTTGGAGCAGGATTCACTACTTTGTGTTGACGACCATTCACAAATAGTGAAACCTCTGTCACTTTCTCTATCCCCATTTTTGCGCTTTGTAAGACCTACAACAAAAATGGCTACATTTACCAGAATTAACGAAAATTAAGATATTTACAAAACTTTACACGATTTCTAATAAGGTTCAGTAAACTTGACCGCAAGGTTAGTACTCGTGTTTGTTTACAACTCAAGCGCAAAGCCTGTGAGAAATTATTGAAATTGTAGTGGGAGAGGGGGGGGAGGGGGAAAAGTTGCACTTCATTCTAGTATTCAAAGAATAGAAGAAACAGGGCATTTAGCACATATATATTTCGTACCTGGCAGTTTTGAGGCTAAGTAGAACTTAATGGATATTTTCTCAAAATAGGATGGCTAGGAGAAGAAGTGTTAAGATTGTTTGGCCGAAGTGTTGCTGGCAACGAAACACTTCAACGATCCACTGATTGAGAAGCCAAAATTGTGACTTCCTTTTGAAGTAACAGTGGACGTGCGTGTTGGAGGAATTAATGACTGCGTTGGGATGTCATTACCCTCTTTAACGGCTGTGCTCCAACTTTTTGTTACCAATAGAAGTGAAATTCGAGCGTTTTCTAGTACTCGTTTTAAAGATTTCTCAAATTAATAAGGCATGTATACTACGAAAGAAAATGTATGAACATTACAGAGAGAAGATACTAAACCTTTCTAGTGATCGATTACTTTCAAAAAAATTGATGGAGGCAAACCACGCCCTTACTGATTACACCTTCAATGATATGATCATAGGGGTCCCGTAGTCATGCCTCCAGTATCAAAGCCTAATACACTAATACTTTCAACACTTAATGTAAACTAATACAATACATTAAACTATATAAATTTCAGAGGTTCACTTCACTGCAACTAGGTATGACCCAAATGCAGCTCATCACAGGGTGCAGTCTACACATTTTTGTTGGGTTTCTGTAGATTTCTAGCCCCAACGTTCATCAAATACATACAGTAAGCACCACTTCCGCTTCGGATATACTACTTTTTAAGCATCTCATCTACACTTTCCCCTATAAGAAATAGCTCCTGTTGTGTCATTATCGATTGTTTCCACTTCATACTCAGCTATTCGTCTAAACCCCTTGTGTTACTTCTACAGGTACAGATCGTCATCTTTTCAGGCTGATTACAAATTTGTCAAAAGATGCGGATTCGGCTCATATTCGTTTCCTAGCGTGAATTTTTTTGTATCTTTTCAAGGACATAACCAAAACAACTTAGCTTATAGTTTGTCATCTGATTTTTAAACGAGCAAAGAGGAGCAAAATCTATTGATTGGGCAAGCATTGCTCTTCCGTGTCCCCCTTAGCCTCGTTCCTGTTTTCAAGTAGTCAACCTTGACGTGCGACTCTGAAATCAGAAAACTGGCGGAAGGGGTAGTTGTCGATGCTGCAGGGCTCGATTAACCATTATCACTCTTCTAAACCTGAATTAACGATCTTACACACATAGCTAGAAACTGTGGGGGTACTAATGCTTGGGGATTCAATCTTCAAATTAAAACATAAAAATAATAAGAAGCGTTATGAAGGATTTCAATAAGTAAAATTCTTGCTCTCGGCGCTAACTATGGTGGCACCACAGGCAATCGTTACACCGCAGTCCATAGGTTTCATATAGTTCGCAAATTGCATCCTAGGAAAGTCAATGTTAAAATATCTAGTACAGATATCTTAACAAGGATTCAAATTTGCAATTAATGATTATCATCGTACCAAACGAGACGGAATGAAATCAAATAGAAATGTATCAACTTATATTTTTACCAGAATCCATCATCATTTGAGAACAACGACCTCCCAACGTATTGGCTTCTGACTAACTGTAGTGACTGCTTTGCATTTTAAATCAACTAAATTTTCCACCAAAAATGGTTTTCGAAATATCAAGAAAGTGTATATCAAAGGCTGTTAAAACTCATAAGCAAAACCCTTCGACAAAAGCTTACTTTAAATGATCTTGAGATATTCCCATTGATAGTAAGCTCATCGTCCACGTTAAAATATGATGGTACAATTTCCTGACTTCTAAATATCCTAACGTTTCTAGATTTCTGGCTGAAGATGGGAGACGTTTCTCTCGAAACGTAGCTCGGAAAAAAACAACCACTCAAGAAATGATATATATGACCCCCCCCCCCCCCACCTTTTCAACATGGTTATGGTTAGCGTTAGTGCTACGGTTAGGATTAGGGTTTGGTGGTGGAGTTACTTTTCGTCAGTGCAGTTTTAAACAATAGTGGTGGGGGTATCTGGAAAAGTACTGTGTTGTAATGCCACGTATCCCACCACACCCCTTTAAAAGAACTAATGAGGAAAAAAAGTAATCATCCCACATATCTGATCTTGACAACAAAGCACATTGAATAGTACATTCCTAAGAGGCTCAACAATTTATGGTGCTGTGCAGTAACTCTTGGCTGGCGGCTCAACCAGACCTATATAGGAACGCTGAAGCATGAAGAAAAGAGCAGCATTGTGGGGAATGCCTCTCTGATATGAAACAAAAGGGAAAAATTATTCAACTTTCCAGCCAATGACAGATTCGATAATCCCATCCCCACCTCTATATAAGGGCACAGGATAAATTTGCCTCTGGTTCAGGTAGATCTTTGTACCCCCCCCCCCCCTTCAAAAAAAATTTCTACTTCCCCGAGAATAATATGAGCAACAGCATAACTAGAGGCCACTCGAAGATCGACTTCTAATCAGAGCACATCGCAAAGACAATTGAAGAAAAATCATTACCTATCATGATGAATATTACTTCTTTGCTATTTTATATCTGTCACCATCAAAAAATCTTCTACTTCTATCATTTCATCATTGGCCCGAAAAAGGTTTAACTTACCAAAGAAATTTGTGTTGCCTAACTTTAGGGGCCTGCACCATCCCAAACACCTCAACCCGTACGCTTATGCCCCTCTTCTGATTACGAGGATGTACATGATTACTGTATTTGCAGGCACTCAGCAGGTGATTTGAAGATTGATATCGTTCAAAACGTACGCTGCACTTAACAGGAAAAATGTTTATCATAATATATCAATGTCCATATCCTTTCTGTTGATTTCCTATAGCTGATATCGCTCTACCCAAGTGAAGTTGTCTGCATTTCAAATGCTATTCTCTTTTAGATGTGGATTGTGTAGTTGACAACCGCGTTACACCCACATTTGAACAATCTGAGCTTAATTTGCATGACTTTGAATCATTTTGTTATGAAACTTTTACCTGGTAAGCACAATCTGAGATGTCAACGTATTAAAACACCAACTGAAACTGCTACCTTAAACTTGCTAAAGTAAACAAGAAGTGATTCGACAACACTCTCGTCAGGAAGAAAAATAGACGGCCTCATCTTCTTTTGACATGATAATGTACCGGTAATACTAGAAATACTCGGCCAATATTTCTTGCATCGCCTTAGGTGGCAAAGAGCTAATGAACAACGATCGATGCTACAAGGAATCTTGAAACTGGAAACACTTTGTAAGCTCAAAACTACGTAAAGAAATCCCGAAACAATTATACTTTGAGACAAGAATGTAAAGAATTGCAAAGCAGGCTTGAAAATCTTCGTGTGTGAGTGAGTACCTTACCGTCTACAAGTGAGTATCTCCACGACACAGCAAGTTACGCCTCCCAACCCAGAAGTGCATCCGAGTAGAAATCTGTTGTTTTCCTGTACACTTTTGTCTGTTTTGGACAAAATGACCTCCTTTTGAGAGCTTTCGGTTACGTCATTTATGGAAAGAGGCTGTTGCTAAGGATCAAACTGTGCCGCTTCAGAGGTTATCAAATAGTTTGATAGCGAAGTTTCGACAAGCCGCGAATACCTCTTGAATAATAGATGACAATAGCAGAGACGTTGAGGCGGCTTAAAGAACAATGTACTCTTTAGATAAGGCAAGAAAATTGTTTCCAGATCAAATTGTCTTGTGCTGAAAATAACTCGAACAGAGGACAAAACGCTTTGTGGTCCCTTCTTGTTGTTGTGAAGCCACCTGTCAATAGGTGATCAACCAAGAACAGTGGCAGGGGCAGCGAAGGGTTAACAAAACAATTAACTTAGCCACGTTACCTCAGTCATTCAACTTGAAATCCAAGATTTCTCGTTAAGGCCCTAGATACACTAAACCCGATTACTACCATATTGGATAACTTTTCATACTGGATTGGTGGTTTGTTTACACTACAAAGACGCAGTCCGATATCCTATAAAGCCATGAATCCGAGACGAAGTCACTCCGCCATAGAAGTGGTATGAAGCATAGCCGACATAACTTTTGACACCTTTGCTCATGACCAAGGCTGTGGCCAACACGAAAATAGCAGAATTTTCTGTATCTGCTAGCATTTGCCCTTGATTTGCACGGGTTGTTTATAGAATAGCAGGTAACTGTTTTATTCAGATGCCCACATTTGCTCTTGCTGGACTTGGTGCTGCTCTGCAAGCTACGTTTTTGCAATTTCAGTAGACAATCATGAACTATCTTGCAAGAAGGTTTCCACGGTTGCTAACATTTTCATCTACAAGCAGAACTTGTACTTGGGTTCATTCAAGGATTGCCAAAGCCCTTAGACGATTCTGGACTCATTCTTGACGATGCTTAGGCTGGTAGGATGATTTCAAGAACGATACTGCCTTACAGTGCCGGGTCGTGCCTGAAACTTCTGGGTGCTCACTTTATTAGGGAGTTTTTGCAACACATGGTGAGACACCAGACGACGAAGAGATTATAGAGAAAGACTGGGACTGGCGCTAATGCGCATGCTTTATTTAGGTCATTCACCACCCACCTCTCGTCATCCACACGTCGACGATGTAATTTTCTTGATTTTCACGTCAACTAGATAAGGAAGGAAAGTACTGCTGATTTTCTATAAAAAATACCAGTATTTGGTTCATTACTGTTATGTTTACTTTAAGATTACAAAATGAGGGTTCATGTTTTGATGTGTGTAGGAGTAGAATCTCACACAATGCGTCACAGTAGGGGTTTTTGCAAAATACGATCGAACATCAACTGTAGCACTCGTCTCCCAAATCACGGTACAAAATCGGAGTAACGCCCATGGGTAAGTCTTTTTAGAGAAAGACAGGAGGCCTCTAATCCATCAAATATCACGCGGTTGTCACGCGGCGAACGTTTAATGCCTCAGATAGTCTGACTACGTCATCAGAGATTATAAAACACATGTGTTATAAAATCTCTGATGTCATCCCTCTTGAAACGATCTCGTTGTTTGACAGTTCATCCAAGTCGAATTTCTCGTAATATAAATACAGTATAAAAAGATTCGATGTGAAACTTGTATCATAAAGATGGCGAAGAGATGAAACCTGCATCGTAAGTCAGCAATAACCCACCCTATACTTCTTCAAATAACATCTTCTGGCCTTCTCACAGAAATCCTTTTACAACTCGATCTTCAAACAACAAGTATCGGACTACGCGCTCGATGGCTTGCGAAAGCACAATTTGGGACACGACAGGTCGTCAACTAGTACCCAGACTTTTCTCTCTAATCTCGTCGTCGTCTGGTGGATCGTCATCTGTTGCGAAAACTCCCTATTTTCTCGCAACAGAATACGTATTTACTTTGGCAGTTTTATAAATTTTAGTAGATGTAAGTAGGCTCATGCCTGCAGGGGAGGCACTGGAGCATTGCCCCCCTTGAGGAAAAATCAGAGCGAGTATTTGTGTCAAAGTCAGTGTCCAATTGTTACTTGACTTCTGGTAATAGATTTTTTATTCACTCTATATTCCATTACAGGTGTACTTATCTATTAGTTCCCTCTTGCATAATAGAAGTTATTTCAAAATACAGGAACTTTGCCTCCCCCTCTGAAATATGCTGCCAGCTACGGGCCTGGGTGTAAGGAGGATTTTCCATTGCAGCTAATAAAACGTGTTCTCATTGGGGAGTGACAAACCGATTTGGGGCACCTTTGCTTCAGTCAGTCGCCTTATGAGCCTTAAAATCCGTGCCCAGTCAAAATTTAAAAGAGTTTCTACTACAAAGGGTTGTACTAGAACACCCTAGGTACTACAAAAGGCAGAACGGAACAAATGTTATGTTTAAAGCAGGGATTCGGAGGAAAAGAAACAGACTTAATCGATTTAACAAGAAGATGATTTGGATAATGCTGAAAACCGATAGGGCCAAACACAAAAAATATTGGTGAGAATTTTTTGGTGTTTCAGGCACGACCTGCGCATATGAACGAACCGCCACTGCTGCCTTACCAGAGTAGTGCCAACAAAATTTTAGAACGTCAACATTACCAGAATTTTGACCGATCTTGCCAGTTAATCGTGTGGACAAAGTTTCATTCCAAAAACTCGGGAGGTCAAACCAGCGGGTGAGAAGACTGAAAGCAGTATACACTAGAGTTCCTACAACGCTTCATTTTCTCTAATTCTAGTTCAAATAGACGGGGAGGCTGGAAAAATAGGTGAGCTTCAAACAAAAACTTCGGATTTACAAAATGTAAGTCCTGGTTGAAGCACTGAACTCTTCTGTTATTTTCTGAAGTCATTCTGGATGATAGAAATAGGACAGAAAGGTGTTCCTGTTACTTTGTTCCTGCTGCAATCCTCTCACTGGTCACTATCTTGAAGAACCCATTTTTGGTCCCCCAAAGTAATTCTTGAGAGAAATGTTCACTTGAAGAGCCGGGGCCCCCTTTTTCAACTCAATCTGGCATAATGTAACAGCTTCGCTCTGTACATCTGTTTAGTGGCTATCGGAGCGGGGGTGAAAAGTAATCCGATATGCTAGTGATCCGGTATAGTGTAACTCAGGCCTATGATGCAGAAGTCGATGTAGAAGTTTCGAAACTCCTAATAAATAAATTGAAACCTCTATGGGACTTCAAAAATTGTAGTAGTAATCAGGGCAGAGACTAAACATCTTCATCGTAGAGTCCAAAATACTGAGAGGCGACACTTAGCGGTCATCTGTGATGACATTCTATTCAGAATCTAACTCTATTGTAAAGTGGTTCTCTTCAAGTGTTACTCCTCTCACATCGTCCCAACGCAGGTACTTTTTTCCCTGTTTGGCGTGCGGTATTTTCACCACAATCATCGACGTTAAATTCTTGATTTACATCATGGTGCGAAAAAGCATTGAAACGTTTTAAAGAAAAGCAAAAGATAATATTAGAAAATACCCCCAACGAATAAATTGAGCAATTTATAGGAGATTGTCTAGTAAAGTTTAGAAATTGCTTTTGAAGGAAAGGTTCTTTTATGAATGCATTTCACTAGAGGCCCGATGCCAGCAAAAGTCTTTCTGGAAAGCTGAATCTAGAACTGAAGTGGCCATGTTTTTATGACGTCAACATCTATCTTCTTCTTCTTCTTCTACTGTCTTGATTACCATTTCCATGGGGTGGCCGGTGTGGACTTTGATTTTGAGACGCCAGAGTATACGGTCGGTCGCATCCTCTTCTTCGATTCGGACTGCTTTCAGATCCTCCTTCATGCAGTCCTTAAATCTCCTTCTTGGTCTCCCTCTCCTACGTCGACATATATGAAGAGAATTAAGTTTTTATTTGTCATCGAGCACCTGGGCTATTTACAGAAGAAAATACGATAGATGGAAAGTTTTTCATGAGAGTAGGATAGGGTAGTAAACCACAAATTAGTTCTAAAATGTTTAACAATTACCATACAGTGTTTCAGTAATAGTTTTCAAGTTACATTCAATGAACTGTTAAAGTTTCAAGTACTACTATAGAGAGTGTCAGATTGAAGATATGAAAGGAGTTCCCTACCTGGCTACCTGGAAAGCAGGATCCCAGAATAACCTTGCGATGTTTTATTTAAGAAACCCCGGGTGGCCATTCATTAGTTACTAGGACTAACTTGGCTTCTACAGAATAACACTGTAGTATAGCGTGCTAGATTATATAATTGACTTTATCTAGAGATTATATCAACGTGAAATAACGCCCGCGTTTTCAGACTGAAATCTTGCTTTATACATCAAAAATATGTGCTTTGGAGAGCTACAAAATGTGATGTATTTTCAAATATCAGATTATTGCAAAATATCAGTCATTTTCTTGTATACGAAAGGAGATGGTCAAATACATTGTATTCTTTCGGGAAGTTCTAACTTTAGCAATATCAAGTAAGATTTTGTTTAAGTGTGTCTAAAGCCCCTCCCCTCATCTTTTTGAAAAGCTTACGGTATTGTTATAGTTTGGAGGAGAAAAACTTCCCATTAAACACTGCGAAAATTGTGTGAATTCGTGAAATAAAGCTATACCTAAAACGCGGCTAGCCGTTCTTGGTTTGAGCCTAATGGAGGCAAGGTTTGAGTGACTGATACCCAGCTTACACTGGCATTTTTGAACAGTACCAGGAACCATGCTAGACCGTGGCTAAAAAGAGATTCTTTGTTCAGATGTTGACCCTTATTTCAATGTTGAAAATTTCTATAAGGCCGGGTGCCTTTTACGAGAGGGTTACAGGCAACAGCTGATCTGGATTTTTGAAACCGATGTCGATAGATGAGATAACTTCACATATGTTTTTTTCATATATACCTATGCGTCAACATCAATCCAAGGGTCAACGAAAGCTCGTCCATCTCTACCCACTTAGTAACACTAAATCACGAGAAATGAAATTTTAGATAATAAAATGTCTGCTAAGTTGCAATTCACAATCTGCTTTTTTTGCTGGGATTGGGGTGGAATAGTTAGGAACCCGCAATAGTATTATAAAGTATGTCGATGGAATTCATCAAAAGTAAAATTAGATTTATCAACAAAATATGTGCAAGTTGGTCCATCAGTGCCTTCAGAACCACAAAAACTGCTGCTTATTAAATGGCTAGTATGCTCTTTTTGTCAACAGCTCAGATGTTAAAAAAGGTCTGCTGGAAGACGTAAAGGATTTGCTGTAACAAGATTCCACGATTGAAATGTGAGAGGAAAGTGTGCTGGACGTAGACTGGTCCGTTCAATTTGATCAGCATTTCTTAAATATTACGCTAAGATATATTATGAAAGTCTGGAGAACAAGACTACGTTCAAAATAGGCACCTTGTTTAGAGATATAGCTAAGCGTAATAGGCGTACTTTCCGCATTTCTTTAAAACCATCCATGTTCTCATTATATTGACTACAGGCATCACTGATGACAACAAGTGGCGGCCATGAAGGAGTCAGAGCTACCCCATATTTCTGTCAACCATCTGGTATATTTAGGATAGGACATTTTACATACAATGGTCATGTTTTTAATCGGATGCCCAAAACGATAGTCATATACATCTTACAATTTCAGTTCTTCTAAGACTTGTTATTCCTTGCGAGGCAAGAAAGAAACAAAGAAGCCCTTGGTTCTCCGCACCGGCGGATTAACGACAAAAGTATAAACAAAGCATACCCTAAAATGAAGATTCTGACCTTTCTTTACAAGCTAATAGTTGCCATCGAGTTTATCAAATCTGTCAGCAAGCTTGAAGGTTCAGGAAAACAATAAAGTTTCATAAAACGCCTGAGTTTTTTATTGCAAGTGGCTGAGATATTAATTACACGTGACAAGGCATTTCCTTATCGTATTATGGGGGTTTTACGTAAGTTAGCATAGAATTTTGACTTTAAAGTGCACAATAGAACGCATAGGAAAACTTGATTGGAGGTACAGAACTTGAAATTTGCATTAAGTAGTGAATTCGTATTGCTAACCGTTTTCGCAAGACATTGATCACTGTCATCGCTTAGAGTGAAGCTAAAAGAATTTTACGTAAAATTGAGGGGAAATAAGAATACTACTTTGTGTTATTTCATTGACGATGGACTACTTACATCACGAGTTAGCTAAGTAGTTGTCTGAAATGTCAGAGCACGTACAACTGCATTTAAGATTCTTTCAAGATTTTCAACGCCATGTCAAACCATTCAAAACCTTGCAATTGAGTGCTTATTTGACATATTGGCCTCTTTACTACTTCAGTTCATGTACATATTAGAATATATAACCAAAGTCGATAAACCTCTCGATCTAAATCTTGCCATTAACTTGCTCATCATCAATTTATTTCTGATAATTTTTTACTTGGAATCCTGGAGACTAGAAATCTCTTGTTTATTAAAATTGTTTTAGGAACAGTAGGCCCCTACATCATAATTTATAAACATCTCTTTATCAAGATTCTTTGTAATATCTATTTGGTACATAATTTTGTGTAATCAACTATTAACAAGCGCATTTAATCTTTTTCTTTGTGCCATCATTTAACAGTCCTGATGAACGCCGTGTTCTTTTTAAAGCGACTCTAAGAAGAAACCACCGACGAATCAGAATTCACTATTGACTATCACTCCAATGTTCAACAAATAAAAATTTTGAAGTATCAATCCATCGTCGTATACTGTTATTACCGTAAGCTAAAAGAGTAACCAGCACAGAAGCACTGCAACAAACAACATCAACAGATGCCAGATACATAGAACAAAGAGTTGAAAAGTGAAATCTTTTGGCACATGATGAAGCACCATTGTATTCACCGAACATTCCTAATCTGAGGTCGTAAGTCCGTTGATGGACGTAGGCTTTTCCCGTTTCTGCTCGATGTGTTCGGTAGTGCCGGAGATGTTATCAGTATTTAGTGGAATTTATCAATGAAATCAAGCCATCTCGCTTTCTGGCGCCCACGGTTTCTGGTGCAGCCTCTGGGCCTCCATGACGAGAGCCGATTTGTCCACTTGTTGTCTGTTCTGCGTGAAAGATGAATCGCCCATCGACATTTGGCCTCGCCAATCACTTTGACAATGCCTCAGATTCAAGTGAGTTCACGAGTCCAGGATGCTGTTGTTCTGTCTTTCCAGGTGATGTTTAATATGAGTCTTTCGTGGGTTCTTAGCGTAATTCTTAATTGATGAGTTTGTTTCTTCGTAAGATTCTATGTCTCTGCACAGTATGTCACTGTTGGTATCATACACTGGTCTTACACTCTACGCTTTAACACGAAAGAGAATTCTTTGATTCTGAAGATTGCGTTCGCTCTGTCGAATGCTTGTCAGCTGAAGGATATTCTTCGCTTGATTTCAAGTTCTTTTGAGGTATTGTCTGGGAAAATGTATTGGCCGAGGTAGATGTAGTCGTCCATAGCTTCAATTTTGTTATCGTTTATGACAGCTTGGCTGTTATTGATGGTTGCTCCATGTACGGTTTGCATGATTCAGGTCTTCGTGAAATTCAAGTTGAGGCCTACATCTACCTAGGCTTGCGTCGTTGAGTTCTTAAAGCATAAGTTGTAACTCTTCTACATTGTTGACAAAACGATGATGTCATTAGAAATATTCGTGAACAATGACTTTTTTGAATTTGATTTTCGAAAATATAGTAAAAATGACTTAAGAAATAACAAAATATGCAAATAATATTTGAGTAATTTTTTTGCGATGTTTTAGCTAACGGTCTCTAACATGACATCCCTAATCCCTTCAACTATAATTATTCATTAACACTGGCCTGCGCGTTTATTTTCTTAAAATTTTAACTCAGTCACTCATTCACGGCAGATTTGCCAAGTAGAAATAAAACTTAAACAGAAAAATTGATGTAATCAGAGACAAAAAAGTTAACGATTTCCAAGAAGATGGCGATTGACATAAGATCTAAAAGTTTCAAGGTGATAAGTCAGAGGAAAGCATTGTGAAGACAGAGAGTTTCAGATCTAAGCAGTCCTAGGGATGAAATTACTTATTGAGTGAGCTCTTGCGTAGTGTAAGACTGAGCACAAGTGGATGTAAACTGGTTGGACTCCTGGCAATCTAAGTGCTTCCATAAGGACTGGAGTATCTACAGAATAGAGTGCTTTGTTGTAGTCCACAAATCCTATAGAGAGAGTGGTATATTGCATTAGGTATACCTCTTAATAATCTGGAACACGGGTTGTATATTTTCTATAGGAGAGAAAAATGTTCTCAAACCACCTTGATCCCTTGGTTGATTTTAATCCAAGACATGAGGGATTCTGTTGTGATGATGTTTGCAAATAGTTTGTAGTTACTTAGTTGCTTAGATTGATTTGTTATTGTGTAAACTAATTCAGTTAGTTAGATAGTTTAGTTACTTGGTTTAGTTTGCATTGAGTTAACAAGTTCAGTTAGTTATATAGTTTACTTAGTTAGTTAGTTAGTTAATTGGCTTCGCTTGTTAGTGAATTAACTAATTCAGTTAGTCAGATAGCTTAGTTAGCTAGTTTGTTAGTTAGTTATTTCAGTTAGTTCAGTCAGTTCGCTAATTTAGTTAGTTATTTTCGTTATTTAGTTACTACTAGTTCAGAATGTTAGTGTGTTAACTAGCTTGGTCAGTTTGATAGTTACTTGGTTTCGTTTTGTAGATAGTTACTAATTTCACGGATCATCAACTCATGACAATATTGGAATAAAGAAATTCAACGCCATATAGCATTTACAATATTTACGGCGTCAAGTTTTCATTCTTTTTCATTTAGCTCATGTGCTTCACAGTGCCAAAGCAAAAAGAAAACACTGTGTACATATGACGCATATTTCCGCTTTCCTAATGGGTAGTACTGGCTTTGAAACTCTGTAATTCCAAATCATCGCTTTATTTACTTTTTGAAGTGTATCAATGGATACATTGTTAGTTAATATATAAAATAATGTTTATTAGTCTCTAAATTATTCTTGACGCCAGAAAAAAGTGACGATGGGTTAGTAAATTGACTTTGACAGAATATATTTGAAGTTTTTGATGAAGTTAATAGATTTTAAATGCGACATGGCATTTTGAAGTTATAACTTGTTATCTGAAAATCTATTATATCAAGGATACTCGAAGAAAATATTATGCAAATCTAACTTTAATATTGTAATACGAGGTCATGGATGTTTTGTTATCAATACATACTTAGTGAAGATCTATTAATATTATAAGCAGAGTTTACCAAGGATTAAAGTATAAAAATACTATTCAACATAATTTTGATTTGTACATGTTCATTACAATGATTTTTACTCGTAAACCAATACAAATCGTCTTTCACTCTTCTTTTAATTCACGACTTTGTATTAGTACTACCTACGTACATAGTTTAGACAGAGGTTTAACAATTACAAGTGTTGTAGTAAGAAATTTGATCGGGGAGTTAGTGTACCGCAGAGGGAT